>JBBPDH010185949.1:0-18004 GCA_037974565.1 Clupeocharax schoutedeni | reverse complement strand
AATTATTTCCTGCTTCTGGGGATCCTTACAAGTTTTAAACCTCTCGCAGTTCAGCACTGTCCTTTGTACCATTTCATACTATTCATTGGACCTGAATTGTTTAAATTTCGATTAAATAAAGCTTGAAACATTGGGGTGTTCTAAAACTTTTGACTGGTAGTGTAGCTTTTATGATACTGAGAAAGAATGATCCTCCAGCGATTTTTATCTAGAGAAATGGCAACAGAAAAAGAGAGAGAGAGAGTGCGTGTGCGTGTGCGTGTGTGCGTGTGCGCGTGTGTGTGCGCGTGCGTGTGTGAGGTCGGTTCAGATAGTTGGACTGTGCTCTACTCTGAGGTTTTGGGCTGGGCTCAGTCTGGATTTTTGCTCTAGTCTGAGGCTAATGGAGCCACTCATAAATCCACTTTTTTCTCCCTTCTCCAGTGCGGCACAGCTCCCATTCCCAGCCTCTGGCTGCCCCCCCCACCCCACCCCCTCCCTTACTATTTGCACCTCAAATGTGTGAGCACACCCGTCAGTAATATTCAGAAATATTCCATTGTTCCATTTATGCTCCTTTCTGGGAGTTGATCCCTCTATGAGATCAGAAGGATTTAAACCTATAGTCAGTGTCATAACAAAACCTCATCATCTATGGAATGATCACGCTAATGTTACCAAATTTTATTCCTTTCTTATGTCATTTGGGACCATCTATAGTGGTCCATTGGTCTCAAAGTGACCTGACAAAGACCTGCTGGCAGTTTTTAAATGGTGCAGCAGCAACTATGTAAAGTAATGTAAGGTCAGTTTATCTTTTAGCCTACTGTACTCTGTACTGCATATCCTTCCTGTCATTCAGTACAGTCACGTTTCAGTCCAGCCAGTGGAGGCACCTCTTTATTTTTACAGCCAGGCAGATCCCATTTTCCCCCAACGTCTCCAGCTCTAATCCCTGTAATTCTCATTTTTCCCTGCTGAGGCTTTTCGCCCTGTTAAATATCTCACCGCAGACGCGGGTTGTGTGTTTTTGTTTTTGAGTGTGTAACAGATGTATCCATACATCATATACGTACCATAATATACCATATATATATATTAGAGGTGGGCAACAATTAATTTTTTTAAACGCCATTAATGGCATGGAATCCTCGTGTCAACGACGTTAACGCCGATAATCAAAAACCCCACCGCAACAATCCCCAAACCCCCCCAATCCCCCCCCGCCCGCGCGTTAACACCGTTAACGGCCCAGCACTAATATATATATATATATATAGTACATACATATATATATACTGGTAAGTATATATATATTTTAATGTCTTTTCATGTCATTCTCATGCATCCCTACACTGTTTTCCTAAATATGCCACCAAATATGCTCCCAGAACACTTAAATGACATTTTAAATTCAGATTAATGCATTACCCTTACAGAGAATGTAAAGGTAAGCCCATATTCACCTCTTTTTAAATTGAAATTGCCCGCCGAGATATGCAACTCGGAAGATTGTGGGACAAAAGTATTGGGACACGCGGCGAGGTGAACTGTTTTCAGAGAAGAACAAATTATCTACACTGGCTAAAAATACAAATGAGGGCTCATTGGAAAAGTATCCTGGAACTATCTACTGAACTGTGGAGTTTGAAATGTCTGAGTGCTTTCCTTGTCGAGATATGCAACTTGGAAGGTTGCGGGACAAAAGTATTGGGACACTGCAGCGATGTGAACAGGTCCCCTTGTGTGAATACATACAGAAAAAATATTTTTATTGCCACAAAAAAAGCAAAAAACGCATTATGAATTATGCATTATGTAACTAATGCATACCATGCAGTTTCCACATTATTGTGGGGACTTCTGCATTAGGTTCTCAAACCTAACGCAGAATCCGTGACTCCTGCTCCATGTAAAACTTTTGAGTCCAACTCAAAAGTAACATCTCACCCAGACACTAATGTGGTATCACTTGAAGTTTTAGGATTTATTTCTTTTCATAGAATTTGTTTTCTTGTTTTATTTAGTTACAGAAACAATCCATATCTAATTAAAGACCTTCACTGCCACCTGTGATAGCTGTAGCCTCGAAGTAACAGGAACTGAGTGGGGTTTACACTACTTTAAATCTGCTGTGAAGAGGAATTAAGTAATTCACCAAGGTCAAATAAATATATCCCTTTGCCCAGATATCACAGAAGTCTTCTGCAAACACTGTCTAAAGCTGCCAAATAACCTGAGCTGGTGAACAACAAAGTCATGCCACGGGCAAACCAGAGTGAAACCACAGGCATCAGAACTCATGAATAGACATCAAATCATACAGGGATGCGTCGCTGCATACACGCTTTCTTTTCTCCCTCACACACGTACCTGACGGCACCTTTCATACTAAAACACTGATAGACAGGCCCTGTTTCACTGATATTGCAACATGTCACACAATCTGTCCTTGGCCCTGTCTGTACTCCTCTGCACTATTTATCACTCTCTATAGCTCTCTCTCTCTATCGCTCTCTCTCTATCGCTCCCTCTCTCTCTCTTTCCCTCAAATCTACATTGGGAGCCCTCTCTTCCATCTGTTAGCACATCATCCCTAGTGTTTTCCATCCAAGGAGAGAGAGGGAGAGAGAAAAGGGGGGGGGGGGTCTGAGAACATGTGCAAAGTCATTGAGGACTTGCTCTTTTTTCTTTTGGCTCGATACATGGTGCACAGGTGTTCAAAGCAAAGACCTGCTGCTGTTTATTTCTTGCAGAAGCACTGCAGGTTTTAACCCTGATTAATAGTTCAATATCTAATATTAGTCTTGGTGTAGCATCTAACATTTTATTTATTTGTTTTTGCCTTATTATAAGGCAATCTTTTTTATAATTGAAGTCAAAGGACAGCTGTTTCATCTGGTTTTATTTTCATTTGCTAAGTAACAGCTTGTCTGTGGAAATAGTTGTGGTGTAGCAGGTAGACGTACATTAAAAATGCACTTTAAGAGTATTCTTTTAAGGTGCAGAACAAATAATTTAGTATCTGCCATGAAACTAATCTGTCAGTTATATTATAATAGAAGCTGGGAATTGATTGTTCCTTTTCAGTTATGCAGTGGAGAAAGAACGAAAGAATAGCCTCTAACTGATCACGGTATGTACTAATAGCCACTCATATCTAGTCAGATCTAATCTGGTGCACATTCATTCTGATCATTCAGAGTCACTCTTCTTTCTTCGCTGTTTTCCTGTGGACACGTGGGGGTGTGTGGAGGTGAACACACTGCGGTCACACACTGCCGCAGCGCCAGGTGACACAGCCACACAGAACGAGGTTAGAGCCTCTGACAGTTCACCTCAGCTCAGGAGAGAACAGAGGGAGGTGAGAAGCCGATACTTCATGAGATCATTAACAAGCATTAGTTCAGCCTTTCTCCACAAGAGAAGGAGGACTTTGAAGATGCGGCTGCACTGGCCACCTTAAAGCAATAGATTAGTGAAAAATGAAATGTACACATTTTCCCCTCTAACTTCAAATGTAGTCAATCAGCAAAGACATATTTAATAGAGGTTGACCGATTATCATATAAAGGCCAATTAATAGACATGCACATTTGTGGGCAGCCCTGTGTTGCAGCCTTGGCACACGCATGACACGCCCCTCTACCAGCCCCTGCAGTTGGCTTACCACTAAAACTGTTGCCTATAGTTCGTAAACAGTGTAGTCCAAAATGTGTGCTTACACTAAACAACAGTCAATGCTGTTTAGAAATGTGTCTTCACATGTGAAAGTAGAAGGTAACACAGTTTGTTGACATATCTTGGAAAATGTACCCACAATTTAGTACAGTAACAAATCTGGGCTTTCACAATGTAATCGCTAGTGGCTTGTGTAGTCCTTGCATAGCAGGCTGTGTGAATTATGACCATTTGGCTTGCAAGAAACAATATTGTTATCATTATTATTGTTTATTCTTTTATACTTGATAAATGTATTAAAAGGGTTTTCATATTTTATGAGGTGGTGGGGAAAAATGACCCAATTTGCCCCCCCCCCCAAAATAAAAACAAAAATGATCGGCGTCCCGACACTGATAGGTCGACCTTTAATATTTAATGTTCAAAAGATACTTTTGTAGTTTTGAATATTGCAGAAGAGCTGCAGGTTTATATCGGGATAAGTCTGTTTTGTTTTTGTACAGTTCTGTACAGTTTGTACGTCTGCTTTGTTGTTATCTGCGGCTCCGGGAATTCCTGTGCTGGCTGCTTGAGCGAAGTTACACTGCAGCCTCAAAGCCCAGACTTACCATGAGAACAACGTAACACCACAGCTTTGAATTTCTTGGGGTGCCTTGGGAGCGATTCTACCCTGCAACGCTTGAGTGACGCTACACCACAGCCATAAGATGCCTGTGACAGCCGTCAGAGCAATGATAAACTGCAGCTACAGGGCTGGAATATGAGTGACACGTGTGTGAGACGTCACACTTTTAATAATTTACTTTAATACTTTATGCTACTTTAATTATTTAATTGTTTCATATCACTGTTATGAAGCAAAATCATTTTCTGGGTCATGCTGTATAGTGCTACCACCAAATTTCACCACATTTCTACATAATTATATGACTGAGATTTGGTGATAGGAACCAGACATCTGAAGAGATTAATGCCTCTAAAAGCTGCCCCACAGAAAGCTCTTACATGATGTAGTTATAAGTACATTGGCAGATGTGTAGAGACATGGTTTTTAATAATGTTGAGATAATTCCTTGGCTTTAATGCATTTGTGATGGAGAGGTACAAGCAAGGCAAAACAGTCCCCACAGAAAACACATTTTTTTCAGATTTGCCACTATTTTCTATTACCACCATTAGATTTAGCAGCTCTTGAAGGCACATATGTGCTCATTGGTTGTTTTGGATTTGAAATAAAATGGATATATTTCTTGACACTGCAACCCGTTTCCTGTCACAGCCATTGCAAAGTAATACGAAACACCAGAATAAGGTATTTTACAAACCCTTCTGAATTACTTGCCATACCATTAAATTATGCAAAGGTTTTGAAAAATCTCTCTTAAGTTCCAGAACGCTGCTTGGAGGAGTGCATGTGGTAATATTTCAACGCTCTGATCAATACTGATTGATCAGAATCAATCAGAAATGTCACAGGGGCTTTATTTATGACTTTCACAACCATTGACATGCCTTTTGCTCAGCTGGGGACATATGGTGACTACATCTAGGCCTCATTTCCCTAACGGGTCTGTCTTATTTCAGTGCTCACACTTTTTCAAGAAGGCACAGATTCTGCGTGATTTCCCTGTGGATTTGAACAGAATGAAAGTGGCTGCATTTGGTGCATGATGTCAAGGGATAAATGCAGGGGGTCCTGCCTTGTGACAGTTATCACTGGTTCACATATCAACGCTGTATTTAAAAAATGCAGTGATCAGGGAGAAAACTGAATAATTTACATTTTTGAAATTTGTCCAAAGCTACTTCTATTCCTACAGAGGACAGTCTCCCTGGAGCAACCTGGGGTTAAGGGTCTTGCTCAGGGAATCAGTGGTGGGATGCCGAAGGTAGGATTCAAACCCATGACTTCTTGGTCCTGAGGCATGTATGCCACCCTCTAGGACACCACCACCCCAGAAATATCAACACTTCCGTTTTTCCAGTGTGCTGCTCAAACAGAACAAACTGGTCTCTTAAAGGCCTCGTTCCAGATAAATCTATACATGTGAATCTACAGTAATGTTAAGTATGACATACTTTGTCCCCAATTGACTAACCCTACTTCCACAAATAGGGCTTAGGTCAAAGCTTTGTCACTCTACTAACTACTAACTACAGACTGGAGTGAAGTCCATGCGTTTGTAAATGTGGTTGAACTGGTCTGTGGAATTTGGAACATGTCAGTCAGGGAAAGGATGTTAGATGTAGACAGAGGGATAACTATATATATATATATATATATATATATATATGTATATAGTTATTTAAATGTATATACATAAAATAATATACAATACATTTAAATAACTATAAACAAAACTGTAAAATCATTAATACTAAAGCATTAATACTTATTTTATACATGGTTCAGTACCTAATAACATGAAAGACATCTTAGCAGTGAAAAAACTGTTGTAAGAACTGGGACATATTTATGCAGAACATGCACAAATCCAGTCTGTGATAGAATTTCTCTTTTTGCTTCCATACACCGACTGCCCTAGAGAGTTATGGGGGTTATACACCATTTTATATGCCATTTATGCACTAGCCAACACGTACAGTCAGCCACTTGTTTACGGCTAAGCACACCGCAGACACTTGGATGTGTCATAGTGGCCGGATGGGTGTATTAGTAAATGCACATATATTCATACAGATATCACCACACCAACACAGGATTTAACACACTTGTAAACATAAATAGTACTGCAGTACTGTATCTCTGGTTGCGTGGCAACCTTGCAACATGTTGATAATTCAGTGGCAGAACGAGCCTTTCCCACAGCTTTCTGCGAAACCACTCCTGCAGCACATACACACAGAACCCCTACAGATGCTAGTCAAATCAAGTCAAACTTTATTGTGATTTCATCTCAGTGCGTTGCATCCATGTGCTGAGAGTGGGATAAAATGCAGTTGCTATACAGGCCTGCAGCTGATAAGTCAATAAATAATAATACATAATCATTTTAATGCAGTTCAAATCTATTTCTGGTATGGTGCAACCTCTACTGTGCCTTATGCTGCAACAAAAGTCACAAGTGTAGCCTCCCTTCATAGGGAGCTGTAAAAAATGATTATTATTTATAATAATTTAATCATAATTATTATTTTGTTTATCACTATGAGGATTTTATTTAGCATCAGCAGCAACTGGTGTTTCCCTCCTCGCCACAACAAATGGGCCTGGGATTCTGATGCCCTCACCAGAGAGTAGAAATACTCATGTAGGTTCATTTTACTCAAATCTGATCATTTAAAGTGTGATTTTTGGCACCTCTGCTCTTTTACCCTCAATGGCCACACACGTATACAAATATATATACATATATGTAAAACACACACACACACATATATATATACATATACATATACATATACACACACGTGTGTGTGTGTGTATACATATACTGTACATTTTAGTATGTTGTCACTGTCCACTGTCTATTTAAAATTTTAAATAAGCCTCACAGTCTTACCATCTCCACTTTGAGTCTCCTGATCTTCTCATCGAGACCTTTCTTCTCAGACTGGCCGCTCTCCGGGCAGGTGGTCTTGGGGTGGCCTTGGAGTCCTGCGTCTTGACGCATCCATTTCAGGAGCCCCTCGGGTGTCTTCCTCCCCACTTTCAACTCCAGGTCTTTTAAATCTGGGACACAGTCGTTGTTGCTAACTTCATCCATCACAGAGATAATTTAACCTGCCTGCTCTGAGAACTCTGTGAGACCACCAAGTCCCTGGGAACGGTGGGTCACTCGGAATGAGGCAGGGCTTTCAGAGCAGATCTCTCAGCTCTGTCTGCTGCCCATTCGTGCTGAACAGTAAACACATTAGGAATCAAAGACGTTCAGCCCACGTCCAGCCTCTTCCACACTGATGCTCTCGCCCAGCTGTGCAGAGACGTTTGCTGTGAAGCATCATGCAACCGTCCAGGTTTCGTCCTGTCACTGCTGGTCAGAAATCTCCTCCATTCTTACTTCTCGGCTCTCATCTCTGTGAAAGCCAAAGATGCCCACTGATACCCCTCACAGTCTCTCCCTATTCAGTTCTGATCAACACGGACGGACCCAAATCCCACCTGCGTGACAGAGTGTACAATTAAACGCCTATTTTCTTTTCCCACCTGTTTTCAGATGACGCCCCGCCTTTGCCTCTCTGATTGGCTCTACATGTCAGTGGGCGTGTCAGTGGCAGACTAATAGTCAATGGTAAAATAAGGAGTTCTTCTAGCCAATCACAGCGCAAGAGGGAGAGGCTGGCCAGAACACGGGTGAGAAAAACACAACGCGGAGGCCACAAGTTGTCTACCGTAGTAATACTATTATACGAGACCCTTTACCGTAAACTTACATTTTAATAAATTGATGCCTGAAAATACGTCTAAAAATTTGTTATATTACGACTGTGTGCTATCTCTTGGCGCACACTGTTTGTGTGGAATTTAGAGCACATTTCTGCCAGATACAACTACTACTTCTGCTACTACTACTTTTTCTTCCTTTTTTCTTTAACATACAGTGTACTACACAGTACAGCACAGCACAGCACACAGTGTGAACAAAATGAAAACAGTTCTCTGCATTTAGCCCACGAAGCAGCCGCAGCCAGGAACACTGTGAAGGCACAGTGCCTTACTCAAAAGGCACATCGGTGGTGCTGATAGGATTCCTGGGATTCAAACCCACAACCTTCCAATTGCTGGGGCAGATCCCTGACCACCAGTTCACCAGTGCCTTCTTCATAACAATAATAACAGTAGTATCACTATTATTAGACTACTCTTTTATATATTTACCTACTCTCCTGTTGGTCCTGGAAATAAATGTTCTAAAATATAGAACTTATCTTTTTCAGTTCTTTTCTATTTTTCTCTACATACACTCTGCTCACATGCTCTGACAGAACGCGGCCTAATCTGAATCACAGTAATATCACTTTACATCATCATTATATCATGCAGTTCAAAAAGACATCTGCCTGTCAGTTATGCTCTCACGCATTAAATCGTTAAAATGATACGAAGAGTGGGACAAACACCATCTTCTACTCATGTACTCATTCTCAGAACATGTGGGACAGTTTCCTCACTACAGAATTACCTTCATATGTTTTGGGTTAAGGTCTTCTATACCAGGTAAAAAAAAAAAAAAAATAGGCTGATTCTTTCCTGCTGCATATTTTTTTTTACAAAGATATCCCATTCCTCTCTGATGCTTCTAAATGACATTCCCCTTCCAAATGGCATACACACATGGAATATGACTGTCGGAAATGTAAAGCAAGAGGAACTCGCCGTGCTGAAAGTGCATGCACACTGCTCTGTTACTTCGCAGCTATAGCTGACCAAGTGCCCAGAAAAATGATATCATCAAACAGCTGCTGGCTACACAATGAGGATCTCCTCTCTGCTAAAGTCATCAAGAGGGAAATGGAACAGCAGGAGGAAAAAAGATAATCACCCACCATAGACCTAAACATTGAGGATTTCAAGGTTTCATGCTGAAGCGAAAGCAGGTCTTTCACCACTGGAGAAATAATTACCCTGGCTTGTGTACTGCTGAAATATGGAGTCATGCACTCTTTGTTGATCTTTAATCCAGTACTAGTGAGGCATGATCATCTAAATCTAACTGCATTTTATCTACTTGTACAGTTAATGTAGTTACATTCAAAGATCAGCTTTACTTTGTTCCAGTCATTTTACACTGAATGGTGACTGGTTGTGCTTGTGGTGATACAAGCCTAAATAGCAAGAAATAAGCAAGGAGTCACGGAAAAACCATAACACCTTATTTTAGTTGGCCTTAGAATCTTCAAGGAGGATTTTGGCAAAGCTCAATGGAGACTTAATGTGGCCTTTCTTAAAAAAAGTGGCATTTTTCTTGTAATCCTCCTATGGAGCACTTACGATATTGTTCTCACATTAAGACAATAACGACTTTTTGCAATAAATTCATGTAACACCTTCAGAGTTGCTATAGACCTTTTGTACATCTCTCTCATCAGTTCTTTCATCCAGTCTGCAGAGACGGCCTGATCCAGGGTCTTAGTAGTACCATATACTTCCCACTTCTTAATTATAGACTTTACGGTGCTCCTAGAGATAAAAAATTGTCCCCTAAAACATTATCCCTGAGATCTATTGGCAGTGTCTTACTGGCCATAGTTGATTATTTGATTTCAGTAGCACTTACAACCACTGGAATACTCCAGGGCAGCTTTTATGATGAACTCATCAAAACAATCATAAGTGATCAAAGATGGTAGCCAATTAGCTTCATGCACAATGGAGAAGATGATTTGTTGAACCTGGTCGCCTGATTAAGTATTTTATGGATCTTTTATCCTTTAGATGCTGCTATCATTGTCTTCACTTGGATGTTATAAAGTTGTATAAAGAGTAAATACAGTTGAATTTTTTTTTTTTTTGTGAGTCATCTTAAGCTGCAAAGCAACCCAATGTGAACATTTTGAAGAGGGTGATTGTTTTCTAGACCCCCTGTACATGAGAAACTAAGCTGCAAAACAGCCTGTTTTGAATATGTCTATTCAGCCTACAGCAATTTAGCTCTGCACCTGAATGCTGAAGTTCTAATGAATGAGTGTTTCAGTCTGTCCTGTTTTTTAAAGGAGGTACAGGACATGGAGTCAGAACAGAGATCGTTTACATACATTAGCTTTAAAGACATAGTAAAAAAAAACGGCCTGTTACTTGTAAGGACAAAGAAAGACTGTAAAATGGTAATGAGGAAAGGAAAACGTACATAAATCCTCTTGAATGTTTAAACTGGGCATTAAAGAAAAAGAAAATACAAAAAAATGTGGCATAATTTTCTCCCTTTTTTGCCAAAGAACTCATTTGACATCTAGTGGTTAATAGAGGAAATGCAAAATGAACTTAATTATTTAAAGTCATGAATTATTAAATGTTGACCTGTAACACCTAAAATATTTCCTCAAATTCAGACAATAACGTCATCTGAAAATGATTCCAGGCAGTCATCAGAAGAATAATTATCTAGAAAAATACCTTCATATGATGTGCATGCATGTTAGCATGAAGCATCCTTCTAAAGTCTTCACAATTTAATTATTTCTGCTGCTAATCTGCATTCCCATCATATCAGACCAGCTTTGATGAGCACTGAGAAAAAAAGTGTGTCCTCTTCTAAAAAGTGTGTGTATCATTCTAAAGGGAATTCAACATGAATAGGAAAACATGCAAAAAGTCCATTTCCATGTAAAAAGGTGAGTACAGTAAATCTACACGGTTGTGTTTTTGCATCACTGGGCCAAAACATGTGTATCATTACTATTGGCTGTGCTGACCTTTAGCTTCACAAGAGCTAAGTGTCATATAATGACAAAGCAGGTGCGTCATTTAATGACCTCAAACATTACAGTTCACACACCTCTTTCCCAAACCTTTCCCAAGACCATACACGCTTTTTCAAATACCAGTCAATCCCATATAACCTACAAAAGCAGGTAGGTTTTGTAATACTGTAGACTATTTTGTGTATGGAATGAGCTTAAGGACCTGTCTATGCTTGTTTGAGAATATATAATAAAGTACATGAAACTGAATATGTTGAGGTTTTGTAAGACACTAATTCACATTTTTGAAATCTGATCTGATCTCTGGGCTGATAAAGTCATGATCTATTACAGCAAAGCAGGTGCGTCATTAAATGTGCACAAATGAGTGATATTGTTCACACACCTTATTCCCAAACTGTTGAAATATTCAAATACCAGTACGCTGACATTGCAGGAGACCAGAAGAAAACACTTGCCAAACCACATCATTCTTCACCCTTCCACTCCCTATTTTCACTCCTCCGAACCTGTATTTCCTGTCGTGCTTATAGTACAACGACATTTCGAGTGCATGTCCTTCTCTTGCCATTAGTATCTTTGTGTCTGTGAGAGTGCATAGGCGGTCATGGAGGAGAGCAGCACAGAAGAGGACATTGAGGCTCTGATGGAAGGCATGGACTTCATCCCTGGACATTTTCACCTCCCTCTTCATCTGAATGGAGAACCTGAAGGCCCAGAAACTCTACGGCAGTGTGACACTCAGTTGAAGCAGGAGAGCTTGCGGGGGGAGCTGGAGGCTGAGGCGGGGAGGCTGCAGTATGCTGTCCGGAACATGCTGGGCCTACTGGCCTATCATCTGAACGAGCTGGGCACAGCTGAGGAAATCTTTCGAAGCGTCTGCCAGGAAGACACAGGAAACCTCAATGCTTGGGCCAACCTAGCCCATGTGTACGAGGAGCTCGGCCGTGAACAGGATGAGAGCGAGTGCCTGGAACGGGTGGCCGCTCTCATGGGTCCAGGGATGGGTGAAAGCCAAGCAGACTGCAGGCTCAGAGCAGCACGGTGCCTGGCAGAACAGGCCTTCGCCCAGCCTCATGATGTGGAGCTGGAGAGAGAGGAAGACTTGCAGACAAGACTGACCTCTGCTCTGACTCTGTATAACCGTGCTCTCCACTATGGAGGGGAACTGGTGAGACTTTAAGACTTAAAATAAACCAGCATCATCTTATATTCAGATGAATTAAATGAAGGAAAGCATATTTTATAATAAACATTCTTAGAACAAAATTCCCTAGCGAATCTTTCAGCAGATGGGTCTTGTTATTAAATGAGATGTGCAACTGTAAAGAAATGAGTAATGATTATTTTATTTGGTCTACATTAATTAAATGCCTTTCTTAAAACCATACACCCACATGAAGGACCATTTAATGACTTTTATTTTAAGAGTATATGTAATGTGGACTAAAGGTGTGATATTGTACACCTAGTAAACTGTAACTGTAAATGAACTCTCATTTCAAAAGGTTCCCAAACCTGGTTATTCCACACTATGCACAGGGAAGCATATCTCATCTAGCACATCTGATCCAACTCAGTTACTAAAATTCCTTGTGACCATCAGGTGTGTAGAGAAAACACAACACATGCACCAAAGGTCAAATTCATTTCTACTTTAGCACAACAATTTTCATTTTAAATGCTATTATCAGACAATGATATCTCAAACAATTATCAAAGAAAACAAATCTTTGAAATAACTCTAAGTTTGTGCAGAAACCTCTGATTAGAAGATCAAATCCACCTGAGAGTCTGAATACCCACTTCAGTGAAGAGGGAGAGGCTCTTTTTGTACAAAGACATTGGAAATCTGTGTAAATGTAAATGACAACCTAGAAATTTGAAAATGTCTTATTTTACTTATAACTTTTTTTGGTTTTAAAATGATTTATATCCAGTTTTAAATGAAAGAAATTAGATGTTAGTGTGGTTTTAGAGATTTGTTCCCACTGTAATTTACATACAAGTTTCCAAAATATATTACATTTTTAAGACATTTAACATTGCTATTTGTTATAGGTACCTCCAGAGGAAAAGTGGAGTTGGTCCTTCAAAATGGCAACAATTTACATAAGGTTGGTTTAAGATATTTTGCAATTACAGTGATGGAGCAACCGCATGCTAGCCCTGCTGTTGGTTACATTTATTAACAAATAATTATTTAAACAAAGTAATACAAAAAACAAACTGATAAAAGATCATTAGGCTCCTATCAAGACATGGCGTACTTTATCACATACGTTACTATAACATCGGCTTTATTTTATAGATTATACAGCATCAACAAAGGTTCAAAGGACTGGGAGTATATGAGGCTTGGACACTTCAACAAAGGCCTGAAACTGCTAGCAGAGACATTAAAATCAGAATCAACTCACCTCAAAGGTAATATTAATAATAATAGTAATATTAATAATCATGATAATAATAATAATAATAATAATAATAATAATAATAATAATAATATAAGCTTTTAATGTTTTTCATATTCAAAAGCAACAAACTTTGATTTAGGGCTTGTTTTGGATAGTAAACCTTTACAAGCTATTGAGTTTATTTCATAATGGATTTTCAGTCTCCTTGAAAGTTGTTGCACAATCCCATGCAGTTAAATGAGAGTTTATTATTCATAGACCTGTCTGTCTGGTTTTCAGTGTTGATTTATACACCTGCTAATGTCTTCATATTGACTGAACCTGCCTCTGTTCCTAGCGCTGGCCTGGTGTTACATTGGCCTCATGTTGGAGAGGACAGAGGAGTTCACCACTGTTCCAATGGCAGTTCATGACTGCGGCTTCTCTGGATCTGACCCACTCTCGTGCTATGGATCGGTACTGTATCTCAGATGACACAGCAGACTACTCTCAAAAATGTTTATGTTCACATCTAGCAAACAGTCAGCGTAATGTTTATGGATGAGGGGTGGCTTCAGATTACTGAAACATAAACATACAACAGACCCTTGACATTTGTTGTTTTGTCATCAACACGTTAATGTAAATGACGGGTACTACCTGTCAGGTCCTACCTGTAGAATCAGTGTGTCCAAGTGCACCAGTTTGCAAGACAGGTTTGGGTGTTGCAGCATTTTTTTTATTTAATTACTGTATCTAGATTCTCAGTTTTACTCGTTTCCTAAATGAACATTATTCAGTTTCACTGCTGGGATAGTAAGTGTAAAAAGTAATCCATTACAAATTACAAACTATTTTTCTCAAACTGTAATGGGCTTATTCTACTGATCATTTTGCTTGTAAGTAACTCATTGAAACATATACAAATATGTACCAGTTGGAAAGGAAAAGAGAACATTTTAAGGGTTAAATAGAGGTTAGGAAAGGGGTGTGTTCACATGATATATAAATTATGATCAAATATTAAATCTAATTTTGATACACAAACCAACACAAACATCATAAAAAATGGCACAGAAGGAAGATTTTGACACTAGTTTTTGACACTGTTCACCTCAGGAATGTATTTAATTCTGTACATGTCCTGTATGAACAATATTTAGTTTGATTGTAATAGGGCTGGGCGATTTGGCCTAAAATCAAAATCTCAATTAACATTTTGACTCGATTACGATTAATGAATGATTTTTAAAATATTTTTAATTTTTTTGCCCTCATAGTTCACTGACAAGTTTTGTACAGTAAATTTGCTCACATATTACAAGTGAGAGATTTTTGAATGAAGAGTGCATTACTGGATGTTAAAATAATTGAAGGAAACACACACTATCTGCTATATATATTTTAAAGGGAAAGTAATCGAAATAATCAACCTGGAAAATTTTTTATCGATTATAGGTTCTGATTTCGATTTCGATTACTTTTCGATTAATCGCCCAGCCCTAGATCACATAAACAAATATCACATTCTACTGTCAGCAAAGGCAATAACAAATCATCTTTTTCTTACTGTCCATACAGGGGATCAAACTGGCTACGGATGACACATTCACATTAAATCAGCTAGCCAAAGTGTTTTTTCGGTCAGGCAAGCATGAGATGGCAATGGGTATCTGTAACATAGCCCTGAACGTGCTGCCTGATGCAGAGCTCAACTGGCAAGCCTACTTCACCCGGGCTGAAGTAAGCACATCCCCTTATCTTTACTTGCACATCAGATTTGAGAGTAAAATGCATATTGTTAGCTTTAATCTATATTCAGTGCACCATGTAGGAATCACAGGCCTTATAAACATAGTCCCAAAGTCTCAGGGGATCAAATGTGGGCATCTGGCTGCTCAGTTGTTTTTGAGCCAGCTGTGCATCATTCAGTCATGCAGCTAACATATGGTTGACTTGATTCCAGATGTGCTGTTTGCATGTAGGGCCTGATGCTGTTAACAGAAGTATTAAAAACAGTACAGCAGGCTGTGGTGAGATCAGAATGAATCAGGCAGAGACACAAAAAATTAGGTGCCTTAAATCATGTGTGTTAAACTCAGTTTAGCTAATTACTGTAGTACATTGTGAAGAATCACTGTTCAGATACCTACAGCTTACAGACTTCAGACAGCCATCAGTTTTGCAACCAAAGTGTTGTTGAAGTGTGTCCAATTACTTTTAGTTTGCAGAAATGATTTACCTTTACAGCATTTAGCAGAGATGTATGTATAAAATGGTGGTTACTTTTACAGATACAAAAACCTACTATAGAGAATTATCTGTGAATATGTTTAGGGAAATTTAGTGATGTGTTACATTGACGGGATTCCGCGCCCGCCCGAATTTGCGCTGTGCGCCCCATGGCCAGTCCAGCCCTGTTGTCTAGTGTTTTAGGCAGTAATTTCAAATGAGAATTTCTGTTTTTAATGCTCCCCTCAGCTTAAAGTCACAGCCTATGTGAAGACCTTGGACCGGGCTAAGCAGGGACTGGAAGGGATTCCTGACCGGCAGGACCTGAGGGAGGCCCGCGCTGACCTCGAACGAGTGCTGAGTGTCCGGCCCTGCCTCAGGACCCACCTGGAGTTGGGGCAGGTGAGAGGAAAAAAAATGAATGAATACATTTTACAAAAAGTATAGAATAGTGGCTGGACATCATGCATTAGGTCTGTGGTTCTCATCCCTGACCCTGAAGCACATGTTTATGTTGTACATAAACTCACAAAGAGAGAATTGGCTGCTTAGCTAGACCACAATTATATGTTATGAAAAAAAGTGCTGGGTCTAGAAACCACCACATTTGTTTATTTCTAATATTGCTCATGCTTTAATGATCTTCATGAATTCCTGTGAGGGTCTTTGTAACTAGCAGATCAGGATTTTATAATGCTGTTGAATGCTAAACTCTGCAGTGCCAGCTCTCTATTATCTGTGTCATCAGATAAACATCCAAACTGCTCAAAATCTGGTTTTCCTCTCTTGTAAAATAAGAACATTTCCTGGAAATAAGTAATGGAACAAGATGTTATGGAGATTGCATATCTTAGCACATTATACTTAACACATACTTACCTGGCAGGGGAGCTACCATGATCAGGAAGGTGGCTCACCCAGGGCGAGGCTCAACCATTGTGCTGTCCCCTGCGAATTCCCCAAATGTGGGAATCTTGACTGCATAATATGTGGTGGGGCTGTTGGTGGCCCAGTGGTTAGGGCATTCGCCCTGTGATCAGAAAATCCGGGTTTGATTCCCAAGACCGCTAGACACCTCTGAGCAAGGTACCGTCCCCACACACTGCTCCCTGGGCGCTGTGTCCGTAGCTGCCCACTGCTTCACTTGGTGAATGGGTTCAATGCAGAGGAAGTATTTCGTGCTGTTCACACCGTGTGCTGTGGTGTGTTCATGTATGACCAGATTGTAACTTTCACTTAAGGAATTTAATTCCAAAATGCTGCAAGAGCACCTGACAGTTGATGAAATTTTTAGTCGTAAAAAATTTCTTAGACATTGACTTCATGAGACCACATTAACGTGTATTGTATTGTATTTTTTAGGGATTATTGTACTATTTAGGGAAACTTTCAAAGTATTAGTTATGGAAAAATGACTCTGTGTGCCACTCAGTCAGTGAGGGGTATTTAGGGATTGTTTTGTTGATTGTAGTCTCAAGGATGCTCTTCATTTTAAGGTGAACTTATGTGAGCAACAGCTGTGTAACCAAATAATTGGAATCAGTGTGTATAAGGAGCTGGAAATGGTTTATTAGAAACAGTAGCAATGCCGGGCTTTTTAAACACTGTGACTGTAGTTTCTTGTGTCCCTCAGGTATTTTACTACATGGGTGTAGACGCTCTGCGAGAGAGTCTAATGGTGGATGAAATGGCAGTGAATCAGGCTTTAGTCAGCCTGGCCCAGGCTCTGCAGCAACCACTGGGTTCCACTCTGCCAGAGCTGCAGCTGCTGAGGGGCCGCTGCCTGCTACTGAAGGGCGAGGAACAGAACGCCATAGACTGCTTTAAACGGGCACTAGAATTGGAGCGGCCCGGTGGTCAGGACTCCGGGGCCCTGCCCTTACTGCTGCAGGCACTTCTGAGCACCTTCTCTCAGAGCACAGGAGACGTGAGCCACATTATAACCCAACTGGAGGAGTGCATACAGCGGGCCGAGGAGAGACACGGCACCGGCACGGTCCACACAGAGCTGAAGCTGATGTGCCGGACACACACAGAAGAGGTGGCAGAACTGTCCAGGGAGCTGGTGAAGAGGGGCAGGCTGGGGATAGTGAGGAGACTGCTGCAGAGTGTACAACCGCAGGGGAAACACAAAGTGCTGGGGAGGTCTTTGTCTGTCTGAGAAGAGTCGTCGTCGTCAAGGGTTCAAAATGGCCCTGAGAAAGCATGACGGATTAGAATTAATTTACTTTTGACATTTTCTTCAAGGACAACGTACAATATATTGGTCACGGAGACATGCAAATAGTGCAAAATTCCCAATATGGTGCATATATATACACACACACATTATA
>JBBPDH010185914.1:0-18015 GCA_037974565.1 Clupeocharax schoutedeni | reverse complement strand
CACATCATAGATTCCACCACGCCCCACAGAGAAACTGCTTTTACACAAAGTGCAAAACGCTCTTTCTGTTTCGCCATCTATTGGTATTGCTGCCCATTCGGCGCTGAAATTACAAACTGAAACTATCTTCTCTTTTTCGTGGCCACACTGGCCATGGCTGCCTATCCTGACCGAAGTGTTCGCTCTCACATTTAAGATTAGCCGCGTGCGAATTCAGGTCGCGCAGTAGCCTACTGCACTGGGGCACTGATCTGTAAACACGACCCTTAAAGCGTTGTTATGAGGCTTGGACTCTGTTCAGGTGTTCTAGAGATCAGTACTCATGGACAGTGCTGCGAATAAGCCAGAGCCTGTGTCTCCGTGTTTATTTTCAGTTAGTTAGGATCATGAAAAAGCGGGACAAAATGCTAAATTTGCGTGAGGCGTGAAATAGGGTGAAATTGCTGTACAGTGCAACGTAAAACGGGACAGGTGGTCACTCTACTTCATACTGCGTGCCCCGCCCTGCCCCTCGACTTTATGGCCGAGAGACATACCTCTGCACGACACCTCACGCCCACCCCCTGTCCGAGAATGTCAAAAAAGAAAGGATGGCTGAAAGTGCACATAGCTGCATTCATGGGCTGATTATTTTTAATGTTTTTTTTTTTTTACCTTTTAACGTGAGTTTTGTTTTTGTTTGTGTTTTGTACTTTGCAGCCACCATAGGCCACACCTTAAACAATTTTTAAACAAACAATACTCAATTAGCTGTGTAACAGCGCAATCTAAAGGTGGCATCTAAGGCATGTGTCTTTTGCAGGCTCTTATCATGCCATTTATGGGCAAGAACAACTGAATGGAAGGCAGCATTCATATGCTGCTTATTTAAACCGTAACAAACAGTGAAGTGTCTGTTTTTTATACCTGACCTGAGCTTTAGTGTGTTGAAGTCTTTTTAAGAGTATGCGGAAGGTTTAGCTCTGCGTTCGTTACTTCGCTTTTAGGTTTTTAAGCTTTTGTCTCTCCGACACCCATTTGAAAGGGGGCTCGACTATTCTCGCAATCATACT
Source organism: Clupeocharax schoutedeni (assembly GCA_037974565.1). Classification (NCBI taxonomy): domain Eukaryota; kingdom Metazoa; phylum Chordata; class Actinopteri; order Characiformes; family Alestidae; genus Clupeocharax; species Clupeocharax schoutedeni. The sequence continues at coordinate 16,963 of JBBPDH010185914.1, read as the reverse complement.
AATAATAAAACTTAAGAAGAAGACTGAAATGTTAGACTGATTTATTCTGTGTTAAAACACCTCCTTATACTTACACTGTGTCTTTGAAGTTCTAGTATTAGGCTTTCTTTTTTAACTACCCTTTACACATACAAATCAGTGTAACGTTAGATATGGGGTTGAGAGAGAAGTGTGGCTGCAGGGATAAAATGGCATTTCATGTATTTCTACAGATACAGGACGTTCTTGAGTTACAAGGGTCTCAACATACGATTTCGAGTTTACAATGTTCATGTGGGCAAACTAGTTTAGTGGCGTGTGGCGGAAGATAAGCAGAATTCCCAGAATGCACAGAATAAGCAGAACGCAACGAATGAGCGAGGGAAAATGGTTATCTGAATGCTAGTGTTTCATTTGTTTTGCTTTGTTTGGCAACTTTGGCCTTTAACGTGGCTTCTGAACAAATTTTTTACATTCGTTTTTGTCATTTTTTCTGTTACTATAGTAAAGTGTACAAGTACAGTATGTCCTTTTGTTTTTCTGTGTCTTAGTATTGTTTTTAAGTTCTAGGTTTACAACTGTGTTAGGATAGGATATTGCCTTATGTTTTGACTTAAACCAAAATTCAGGTTACATAGGTGTCCTAGGAACGGATCTCCGTCGTAACTTACAGACCCCTGTAGTTCATTTAAATTCCGGCAGTACCCGCTGTATTACAGAGCTCAGAGTTAGGTTCCTTGCATGCCTGATTAGATATGTCTTATATTGCCTTATATTGTTAGATATTGTTATGCCTTACGTTTTTGGCTTTACAAATTAAATAAATCTTGTCCTATTCAACAAGCTATTGCCAATGAACGTGACTACAGCATTAGCGTATTTAAACCAGGGCAGTGTTACCTGACTTTCAGACGTCAGTCATGTTGAAAAATGTGCAGTAAAACTGAGATGGAAGAATGCTGTGATATTTTAGTGTACATCATAAACAGACTTGCTGTAACATAGATGGTTTTGTGAAGCAATACAGCCTAAACACCACAGTCAGCCAAAATCAGTGGTTCAGAAAAAGTAAAATCTCCGAGGCCAGAAAGAAAATGCTGTGTGTCAACAGAGGGAGACAGCAAGGACTTAAAGCATCACTCAAGTGTTGGCATGTTTTCACCACCTGCCTGCAGGGCTCACCACGCATTGCTAAATTTGCACCAACTTGAGCATCCTTACACCAGTGGACTGATTATGTGCTGCTTGTTATGGCCATGTGTTTGCTAGTAGACAGAGAAGGTCACCATCGACAGAGAATGCCACCCACTGGGCCTCCAGATGGAAACGATGAGCATTGGTCGGTGTTGGACCCATCAGCTTTAGAGGTGAAATGGAAGGGTTTAGTTGAGTCAGGGCCTTGTGGTGGGATGTTTTAAAATAACTTTCTTCTTATTTTTGTCATCAGCTGATTCAGTGGAATAACGTAGGAAGTGATGGCATAAAGTAACAGATTGCAATGACCCCTTTAGGCTTTTTTACGCTTGTAGCCTAAAGTGGATACATTTCCCAGTTTGTAATCAAAGGAATTGTTGTATGCAGACATAACATCCTCATATCTAGTCTCAACCTACTGATTTGCTCTTTAGTTTTCAGGACTTGATGATTCCAAAGAATGCCCTAAACTCATAATTAAAGGTGTTGGGTCCATAATATAGTACACACTGGAACTCAGAGCATCAGTTAGTTCACTTGTCTGTTTTACTACACAAGCAGTTTTTCAAAGTACCATGTAAATGTGTTACAGACTAAATTGTGTATTCAAGGCAGTTGAAAGTACTGTAATTATCATGGTGGACAGTGAGTCACGTTATTGAACCATTTACAGTTTACTCAGTCTATGATCATTTGTTTTGTGTGGCACTAAATTGTTTATCATGTTGTCAGGTCCCTTCACCTAACTTTGAACAGAGACAAAATTATTTAATGGTCAAGAGACTGGGAGATGGTCCTTTGGGCCAAAAATTTTGTACTGGAATCTAAAGCTGCCTTTTCTCAGGTTTTTGATAACCCCTCTGTAGATTCTTTGGCATGGATTACAGTCCATGGCAGATTATGTTGCCGGCAGTGGATGCAGGAAGGAGCGACAATGCTTGGACTCACTGTCCTACGCAGCTGGGGGAGAGGTAAGAGAGTCCAACTTACATACTGGCTTACTGTAACTCACTTTTCCAGTCATACTCTCAGCTGGGGTTCAGTCTTTGTTGCAGCATAAATCAACTTATGTGACAGGTTTTGTTTAGGTGTAACTAGCATGCAGAAACTTGGTTGAATAAAGGACATCGATTTAAGTTTAGCTATGCAAGTCTAAGAAACTGATGTGGACTACTTGAGCACTGATGTACGTCGCTCTGGATAAATGCATCAACTAAATGCCTTAAATGTAAATGAACTACATATTTTTCTTGGGTTAGCAAACAATTCTCAAAGGTTAATCAGGAGCTTAAGTCAGATTGTTGCTCCTCTTACTGCAATCTTAAAACAACCAAGAAAAAAATCCCCACAGCCAAAGCTTTTTCTAATTTAAAAAACCTTCCCTGTTCTACCCTAGTCATACAACAACCCATCCCCAATCTGCCTTTTGAAATCGAAGGGGGTGCCTTAGACATTGGACTAAGGGCAGTATTATCCCAATGACAATGGGTCACCACCCAAGTTGCACCCCTGTGCTTTTTTCCTCACCAGCTGAATGCAGTTATGATATGAGGTTTTATGATATGAGATGTTTGGTATCAAATTAATCCTAAAAAATGGAGACACTGGTTAGTGTCTATCCATTTATTGCATCTACAGATCACCCTAACCTTGACTTTGTTTGTGAGGCGAAAAGACTGAACCTACCAAGAGACTTATAAGTGACCTATAAACCCAGCTTAAAGAACACCTGTCCCACCTGTATGATGACAAAGAAGAACCCTGTCCTCCTAAGCTTGTCTTCCCCCTTCCTGCATCTTAGCACCCATTAGACAGGAAATTGTTGAACTGAGGCTGTTCAATTCCACCAAACCCCACTGAATAAGCTTTTCATACCAGTCAAACATCACAATTCTTTGATGCAGTGGGCTCTCAGGGCCCCCTGGAATCTCAAAAGCCATAAGTCGACTAACATGGAGGATTTGTTGGGGCTCCATTAAGTTGAATGTAATGGACTTTTTTTTTATCATGCCCCATTTGTGTGTAAAAAAAGACCCCTCATCAACTTCCTGGAGGCCTATTAAAACTCATTACCACATTGTCCTTGGTGCACTCTCGCTGTAGATTTCTTTGCAATCTCAGGGAAGGACTACGCTTGCAGTTTTTCTAAAATGGGCTCCCTCATGCACCTTGCAGGTTTTAACTATTTACTCTGGACTGAATATGCCCAAAATATTTTGCCCCATTAATCTTTTCCCGTAAGCCTATTTGCATGTGTTTTGTTCTCATGAGTGGCATGTCCCTGCAGGGAAGTGAAGATTATGTCATATGTGAACACACAACAGGACACAGTGGGATTGTGACAGTTGTTGTATAGATGCTCTGACTGCAGTATCTCGATTAAATAGTTTACATGGATTTAAGCTGTTTTCAGGTAAGAAACAGTTGTGGACTTCTGTTGTTCTGTAAATGTGAGCAGCACAAAATTCTTTCTCTGCATTTAACCCATTCACCAACTGAAGCAATGGGCAGCCAGAAACAAAGTGACCAGGGAGAGTACCCTCCCAAGGGTACCTCAGAGGTGCTTAGCAGGCTTGGGATTTGAATCCATGACTTCCTGAATGGGGGGCCACTAGGCTACCAGCTGATGAGTGGTTCAGCCAGTGTGGTCAGGACAAGGGGAAGGTCCATGTCCAACTACAATAAGACATGCATCATCAAAGAAGACAGGCTAACCAGCAATGTAGACTACCTTGAAAGTTCTGCCCTGGTGACCGTGTGTTGTATGTCACACTGAGCCGAGCAAAAAACTCTCCACCAGCATATATGGGACCCTTTAAATTCATAGTAAAAGTTAGTCTTGTGATCTGTTTTCTATTGTTGCCCCTTTCTAGGTTCTAAAACAGTTTGCAGCAACCCACAACATGCTCTGTGACCTACTTAGCTGCATACCCTGCCAGTCACATGCCTCAGGTACCCCTCTTTTTCTCAGATGTTTCCAACTGATTACCCCACACAAGCATTCCTGTTATTTCTTGTTTGATTTTTATACTCTTGTTTGTTTTCTCATCCCCTGATTTATGTCTTTCCTTTACTGCAACTCAAATTGCATTTTGGTTTTGAATTCTTGCGTCTATCGGTTTTTTGTCACTTGGTATGTGTTGGAATATACATGCCTGCCTTTTGCATCAGACCCACTGGCCAAAATAGAGATTTGACAGTGTAGCAAGAGCTTATGTATACTTGCTGTCTGGGTAGTCTTGTAGCTCACTGCAAAACTGAACACGGAAACTTAAAAGAATGACCATGTCTTGCTATAAAATTACATTTAAGAAAATTGGGTACATTTAATTTCACAAGGAACAATTTCATTAAAGATGTCAGTTTATTTATTTATGCTGTTCTCTCAAGGCATCCTACAGCACATTTATAACCATTTCAGGAAATAGCTTTCTCTTAGCACAATGAAATTCAGTGGGCAATGTTTAAAAATGTCCTTTGAGTTGAGACATACGACGTTTATGATGCTCACGTGGATGAATTAGTTTAGTGCGGCAGAAGAATACGCAGAATGCGCAGTAAGGGAGTATGTTTATCTAAGCACAAATGTTCTGTTTGTGTTGCTTTGCTGCTTTGTTTTGGCCTTTATCATGGCTTCGGAACGAATTCTTTTTGTTTTTGCACTATTTTTTTGGTCAATTTTTCTTAGTGTTTATAGATGTTACAACTGTGTTAGGATAGATTATTAACTTACGCTACGGTGTGTTTTGACTTTATATTACTATCGAAAGAACCGATCTCTGTCGTAACTTGAGGACCCCCTGTATGGTGCAAAAGGTATTCAGAGTATATGTATGTATTTAAAATACAGTATACAGTACATATGCATCTAATACATTATACTACATGCATTATACAGTATATACTATATGCAATATGCAATATATATATTCAGACTCAGCGAGCATTTCATACAAACTGACTTGACTCTGACATGTAATGCAGGTTGTGTAAACCTGAAAATAACAGTAGAATTCCCTTTTAGAACCAAAGGAGTGTAGTATTAAATAGAAGACAGCTGATGGTGCTGTGGTCTCTTTAACAGACACTAGGCATCCAGACACCACCTTTTACTTCCCGGACTCAAATGCCACTCCCACAGTGGACACACAAAATCGCACTTCTATGGCACAAATGTTTCTCATCTTTCATGTAGGAACAAGTAAACACCTGACAGACTGATGCAGACTCACAGACCACAATAAAGAAAGGAAACATTTAAATGATTATTATTTCACAAAAAAAAATAGAGGAATTATGTTTAAAACACATCTATGCTTGACAGGTTCACACTAAATACATTATGATCATGTAGACTTAGGCTTCAATCAAATCAATGCACTGTAATATAAATATAGCTAAATATCAAAATCTCTACAATGTATAATACAAAAATAATGCAGATTCCTGTAACACAACACTTGGTCTACCACCTATGTGAAAATGAGACTGAAAGCCTACAAACCACACTCTCATTTCCACAGTACTGATGCTCTGATGTACCCACGTAGACAAGACATAAACACCCACATATAAAGGAAATGGCTACCACACAGCAGTGTGTGTGAACCAGTGTAACAGTGGGTACACAATAAGGAAGCTGTGTTGATGCCACACTCATTAGGCTTTAATGTTTTCATTTAACATGTTCTTCTTGGCCAGTTTTGTTTGATCGGACATTATTGTAAAGCTCTGCAAAAAAATAAGAGACCACAAAATAATCAGTTTCTCAGGTTTGATGTTTTATTTGTGGTTTGTATTGAAGTATTGAACCAAACAGCTTTGCCTTAGTTTTTAAGAACTGCTGACAACATTTCTCCCCATTTCCAAAGAAACATATTGTTCTTTAAAGCAGAAATTTAAAGGAAATCCATAAGAATAACAGAAAAGATGCAGTGTTTACAGAACCGGAATCATTCAAAGAAAACAAATCTCTTGTTCACTCTTAAACAAAATGCCAATAATTACCTTTGATGTATTTCTAGCAGTGTTTTGCCGTACAACTGGTCACACTGTGAGAGGAGAGTGTTGATGATAGCACTGTTTTTATACTTTTCCTCATTAAATATGATGTGATTCAGGTGGTCACTAATCAGTATCTCATAAAGCAGAGTGAGGTGTTTGTGTAGGAATTTAACAGACACTGGAGTGGAAAGGTTGTCATACTCAGAGATGCTGATTTAAAAATAAATTGCATATTTTTGTATATGGTTTGGGATTAATAGTGGTTTAATTATTAATCATCAGTGGTTTAAATTTGAGCAGGTCAGGACACATTAATGTTTACTGTAATTGTTGCTCTATTTGTAGACATTTCAAATGTAGAACACTGTGTGTTCAATCCAGGAAGAGGTGTCTGGAACCACACACAACTCACTGGTGTTCAAAGTAAAAACGCCCCGTTGAAGTGTTTCATAATACTTTCCTACAAATTCAGACAACATGTGGCCCTCTTGGGAAAAACGGAAACACTAGAAATATGTGGCTTACCCTTATGGGTGTGTCAGCAGTTATCAAGAAGTGTCATTTTCTGGAATAGGAGAAATAATTTACTATTCAAATGACCGGATTAGTTCGGCTTGTTGCATGAGAGTAAAGTAGCGCACAGATATTGCTCTCTAATGCACATTCCTTTGAGTACAGTATTATACCTGCAATTCTAGCTGTCCTATTTGCATCTATAACTGTTTTCAGTGATGGACATTTTTCAGCTAACATACAAAAAAGGTTCTTGTTTTTAAATGTACCTGAGTCAAAAGAAAGTTATTCCGATTATGTATAGGTGACCACACAACACATTCCCAGCAATAACCCAACGTAAAATTAATTTGTATGTACCCCTGACCCACGCAGACAATACGTCAAACCTATTAATCTCATACATTGCAGCTGCATGACTTTAGTTCACTGTCTAGCTTCTATATAAATTACCCAACAAGCCTTGCTGCACCCTGATAAATTAGTCCATTAAACTCTTAGTACTTTTAATCAATGCATCATTCAGTATTAAATATAAAACCAAGGAATGGGCACAAATGTACCCTGTACATCTCCACTGCTCTTTGAAAGATCAGGAAATTTGCCAAGTAAGCAGCCGCCTTGAATGGGATGGTGAAGGCCAGCGGTAGCCTGTCGGCCTGTGTGAGGTCGGTTAAGACTGTTTATCAAGTAGAGTTTGGCTTTGCATGCATTGCTGATCAGGATCAACAGCTGCTTGGTAAGAGCGGCAAAGTCTACCACACAGATGACGGCATGGCATGGGCATGGGCACCATGAGCTTCCTGGTCTACAGGTCCTGCTAGACAGCCTGTGCTGTTTTCCACTCTGGAGCTGAGTCCCAGCTTGTATCCTCAAACCTACACTGTTTTTTAAAAGCTTTGCTGAACTGCAGTAATGGATGGGACAATATAATATGCTGCTGTGTTTATGTATTTCTCCTGTTTACTTAATAAATACATTTTATTTAGAGGACTTTTTTACAGAGACCAACTTTAAACTTTATTTGAGAAGTCTGAGCAGCATTTTTAGCTTGCAGAGAATGTAGGTATAAACATCAAATTCTACAGGTTTTTATAATTTATAATGAAGAAACTGGATATTAAACCCTCCACCAATAATCACCCTCAACCCCAGTGCCCCCAAGCACACCCCACCTTCCCCACATGGCCCACTAAAATAAAAAAAAGACTTGCAATTTGACTTTATCTTTAAATTTGAGCACCAAAATAAGAATTAGTCTTTGACTATGAATGGCGCCTTAGGACTTGAATATTTGTGACAGGCCCAAAAAATGTTTCTCATTTAAAACAAAAATATGATTTTGGTTTCATTCATCCACAAAATATTTTTCCAACAGTCTTCAGGTTTATGGGGTAAAATGTAAACTCATTCATGGGTAGTAAAATGTAAAGTCCATTTTCAAACCAAACCAAACCAACATTTGTACACAAACTGTTTGACTGTGGACTGGTGGAGTCTAAACTCTTTAGACTTATTTGTAGCTTGTTTTCCAGCCAGATCTCTTTTTCTGAGGTGCTCAGAAACCTTTCTGCCATGAAATGCTTACTTAAAGATGTAGTGAAATCACATTTGGAAGCTCACATACTCACTCAACATGGTAGCATTTTCATTAATAAATAGATGACAGTGTACAGGTTATTTTTGATTGTTGATCTGATGATGTGTCAGGTCAGTGTGGGAAAGGTTCACACACTTTCAAGCCGTGTTTGCCTGTAAGCTGACTATATGGATGTCCGTCAGTGACCAAAGCAAAGCTTGACGTCAGGTTTTGGTTTCCCCAAAACCATGCTGTGCTATGTTTCTTTTTTTAGAGGAAGTGTGTAACATGTTGCAATGCTGAATGTAATGCATATTGCTTTAGTCTTCACAGATGATACACACAGACTACACACACAAGCATTCTTCCTTTGGTGTTTGTTGCAGGCCTCTCCCCTCCCCCTCCGCTATGTTTATATGTTGAGTTCAGGTAGTCTGAGAAAGCAGTTGAATTCCTCTGTAATTATCCTCCTGGCAACATGTCCTGTCCTGCTGCCTCTGCAGGAACACATTAACGATCATGCAGGGTACGAAAATCTCTGGAGCACGACCACTTGCTGTTTAATCCCCACTGATTGTTCATTAGCTGGAAAAGTCAGAAGGGCCACTGAACATATCATCAGGGCTGGGGGCGGTACAGTGACATTTAAATCTCTAAACTAGGGCTAGAGATTCCAGTTTGTGAGTGTCGTTCCTCTACTGAGTGTCTTTCTAATAAACTAGGCCCAAGTCTGTGCATTCTAAGTAGAAATCGTTAGAAATACCCGGCAGCTAAGAAAAAAAATGTGTTCTTCTGGCGAGTCGTCAGAGTGTGCCTGCAGCAGCAAACTGTGATCTTACTAAATCACAAAAGGTTGACTCAGGGTAACATCCGTTTTGAGTGGAAGTGTGATTTGTAAGGCATGTCATAGTGTTGTAATGCATGTTGCGATGCGTCACATTTTCTGTAATGCATGACATACTGTTACACTATAGCTATGTCTTTCTGGTGTATCACAGACATGCCTGTGTGATGGGGGTTCTAATCCTTGCTATAAACATGATCATTCTCACGAATTTTATAATACACAGAAGCGAGGGGAAAAGGTAGGCAGTAGACCCCCGTATTGTGAAGAACCGTGAATTTGTGATGTGGTAAAATAAAAGCCCAATAAAGCCCATTTTTATAGTGTTAATCCTAAATATGCCTCAGATATGCCCCTAAAACACTCAGCTTAATACATTACCAGTAAAAAGATGGAAAGGTAAACCCGTATACGTACTGTACGGTTTACACTATAGTGCTAGAATGTGAAATACTGATGTTACCCCTGTATAGACTTTACTGTAATTCTTATTAGCGTGTAATAGAGTAATAATTTTATTTTATTTACAGTAACGAAAATACAGGGCTTTAAGGGGAAACTGCTCTGATGCTGTAATGCTGGACTGTATCTGCCAGAGACACGTCACAGGGCAGCAGCCAATATATGGTTGCTCTCTCTACAGCCCTAAAACATTTATACAGTTTATTTGGACATTTAGCTGAATTTGTGTTCATATTTATGTTACAAAATTAGTAAATTATATTTTTCTTAATTATTTAACACTAAAATGCATGATAAAATAAAAATGTGCAGGATATTTGTAAATTCCCCGAAGTTTCAGGGGTTTTCGCCAACAATGATTAGTTTGGTTCTAAAAAAAACAACTGAGGCTTTGAGTCTGATCTTTTGACAGCTGACCATGGACAGTTAACCCACCAATTCTTTCTTAGGTTAAACAAGTTTTACAGAACATTGCCAAATATCTTATTCAGCCTTGTAAGAAAATGTAGCGTGAAATACGGAAGTTGTAATGCTTTACTCGAAACAAATGACATTGGCTCATAGTTTTTGTTGGGAATACAAGCTAATATTATGATGTTGGCAATTTGTTGGTGGATTTTTAAGCGGCACTGAAAAGCCAATGTTATATAGCAAAGTTCAAGTCCTAATCTAAATTCGTTACATTAATTAACCCCTCAACACTTGTAATAGGAGCACAGACGGGTCAACTATCATACAATAGTAATGAAAAGACGTGAGGAAAGCGCGCTACTCAGAGGCATCTGACCATGACACTGATTGACTAATGAGCCCACATTTCCTCCAAAGGTTGAGAGGTTAAGTTAATGACGTGCTCTTCCAACTTGTAGAGTTACTTCAAGCCCTATTCAGTCCTTCATTTATAAACACAGGTATCTCTCAGTGATAAGTGATATAAGTGGAATTGGGCACAGTGAGGATGGAGAATCTAGTCTGTGACAGTCCAAAGACATTCATCGGGTGAATTGGGCATTCTAAAATGGACCATAGATGTGAGTTTGTGAGTGAATGCTGTGTGTGTGTGTGTGTGTGTGTGTGTGTGCGCATTGTGGTGGCTGGCGCCCCACCCAGGGTGGGTTACTGCTTCACACCCATAGACCCCTGGGATAGGCTCCGGGACCCAAGAAGGATTTAGCGGTTTCAGAAAATGAACAAATGAATGTCTCCAATGAAAATGCAGTAGGATCATACTGAAAATTTTATTTCTGTGCCATGGATGTATTCCGCAATGCATTTCTTCAATGCAACTTATTGTTTGCATGGAAACGTATTGTTCATCATTTATTATTATTGATTAAAATCCACCAACCAAGCCTAACTGATCTGAAATATCTGTTTTCATGAAAACAACGAATGTTAGAAATGCTGAAAATGTGAATACAGCAACTGTAGTTGCAATAGCCTACTAAATGTCATGATTATCTTCTATTATATCTAAAACTTAACATTTTTGATTAATGTACTGTTTACTGGCAGAGAGAGAATGACTCTTTTCTGCTGAGAGTTTTTAAAATGTTTTTCTACTGTTTTTTTCCTGTCTGGTTTGAGTTGGGCACATGTCAGATCTACAAAACCACTAAGAGGTAGTGATGATGTGTTTATGTCAGCCGGAGCGGCCTGTTGGTCTGGCTGTTCTACAGTAGTGTGTTGTATTAAACTTGTAAAGTAATGCTACATGTGAGATATCAATCATTTTTATATTGTCCTGTCTATGTTGGACCCGGCCACTCAAACTGAAACTTAACTTTGACACTCAGAAATGGAATGAACTTTCCTTTCTGTAGAAAAAAAGCAGCTAACCTGACTAGACTCTGATTGTCTTTGGCCAGTAAAGGCAAAGACCCTGTTTACGCCTGGTTAAAAAACCCTAATAATTTTAACCACATGCATGTACACTTGTAAGTCTCCAGTTTGTCTCCAGTCGGCCAGACTGAAATTTGCGTACAGGTGAGTAATATGCAAATCAGCCGGTATAAAACAACCAGTCACCGGTGCTTCTAACTTTTCTGTGATATTCAAAAGAATACCACAGTATTGCACAACACACTCCATGTTTACAAGAAGAGAAGAGAGCTGTTGATTCTCCTGATTCTTTGCTGAAAAAAACCTGTTGCTTTACATGAGCTAACTGGCTCATCCAAAGTGGCAAAGTGGATTTAAATCTGTTTATAAAAGTATAATGGTTGTGTTTTCAGTAGCAGATTAGTCTTAATCTGTGGCTAAATCTTATCCAGATATAATCCTAAGACTCAAGAGGGCTGTGACCAGGACTCAAAGTCCATGCAGATGGTCCTGAAATTTCACAAGCTAATGGAGCTCCTTAAAGCTAAATAGAGCTACAAGCACCTCATTGGTGGGTTCAAAAAGAGGAAAAGGCATTAGCGGAAATATTCGAACTTGCAGCAGCAAGTTTCTGGAAGCGGTGGAGCTATGAAATGAACATCTACTTTACACACACTTGCAACACTGGCTACAGAGTAATTACAGGTTAGCGTAATCACATGGTGGAGCACTGGACGAACAAGTCTGATTCAGAAGACTCCTCTTAACAGTGTAGCCCTGAAACACGAGAAGATTAAGAGTGAAAAAGGGACACAAGCAGACTGCAATAAATGCAAGGCACTGAAAGAACGAAAGAGAGATATGCAGGCTAAGAGAAAAGGGTAAAGGGGGTGGAGGTGAGAACCAGAAAGTCCACATTTTCTGACCTGAGGCTGTGGAGCTATCAGGAAAGTGCAATGTCTTCACACAAACAAGTACCAGCAATTAGCATATATACAAGAGCATGGACACTGTACATGTACCTCAGCATGCACTAACATGAACACACACACTCTATTACAGTCAGTATTTTAAAAATTGTACCTCCTTCAAAAGATTTACATTTTGTTGCTTTGCAGTCTGAAATGAAAACACACACACACACACACACACAAATTCCAGCTGCATTTACTCAATGCAAGTGAAAGATAAGACAGCACAACTTAAGAAAAAAAAGACCCTCACCTAAAATACTGTCAAGTGTAAGTAATCACTTTCTCCATGCCACAGCGAGCTAATTGGCTTCCACCTGTGATCAGTTTTGAGTAGTTCAGCATAAAAACAGCTTTCTATGGAGCATTCCAGTACTTCCAGAACTATTCCAGAACTATTTGCTAATTAAAGCAAAGAATCAAATATGGGTGGCAAGGCACTGTCGAAAGATCTCAGGGATAAAGTTGTGGACAGGCACAAGTCAGGACACTGATAAAAAAGGCTTTATCAATTCCTAAGAGCACAGGAACATATAATATTAAGACGTGGAAAGTGTTGGATACTACACCCTCCCCAAATGAGACCATCCTTCCAAATGGAATTAATGGCAAAGAGTGGTCACCGTGTCCATGTGACAATAACATTACTCCATTAACTAAGGCCACATTAACTCTTGCTTGAGCTTTGACATAACGCAACTTAAATAATCTAAAGCCAAATGGAAGAAGGTGCTATGGTCAAATGAGACCAAAATCGAGTTATTTGGCCTAAACAACAAAAAGTCAATGGAGCTCATCATCCCAAGTAAACCATACCCACAGTGAAAAAAATGTAGGTGGCAGTATCCGGTTCTGGGGGTGTTTCTTGGCAGCAGGGACTGGGGCACTTCTCAGGATAAAAGAAAAAATGGGTGGGGCAACATACTGTCACCTTCTTGAGGAAAACGTGCTGCCCTCTGCCAGAAAGTTACTGGTGGGCGGAAGGTTCACCTTCCAACATGACAAAGACCCAAAGCACACAGCAAAACTGACCCCACAGTGGCTGAAGGAGAAACAGGTGAAGGGACTTGCATGGCCTTGTCAGAGCCCAGACTTACACCCTACTGAAAATCTGTTTAGTGGAAGGAAGTCTGGAGCAGATAGTCAAAGGCTACACAAACCGTTGCAAAAGACGCAGCCACTGCCAAAATCTTTAAAATCCCTTGTTTGAGCCCAGAATGACACAGAGGGCATGGACGCTTTTTTGCAGGTTTCACGTTTATTTAAAAGCTGTTTACATTCAAGTACAGTGTTGCACAATCACTCTATTATCCGCATACTTGCTGGACCAGACCTGGTCTGCCTTAAAGGATCTGCACTGTTGACTTAAGGCAAATGAACCTGCTCGACTGGCCACTTCTTAAGCACACCTCTGTAATTTCACAGCAGTACAACGGCAATGTGTAATCGATAAAGCACCACATTAAAACAAAAAAACAGAACAAAGACAGATCTCTGAAATTGTGCATACTAGATAGGAAACGTCAGCGCGAAGCTCTAGTTGATTGTGGATTTGCATTACATCAACCATGTGAACAACAAGCAAAACAGAGGGCAGCTCGAGTTTCTGCGATACTGACAGCGTATCGGCTTTGTCATCAAAGCAACAAAGAAAAAAATACATTACAAGCAGACGCTGGAGGGCAGGTTTTAGATACCATCTCCTTAATAGGCATCGCTAGTCAGTCGAGAAGAAGCCAGGAATGAAAACGGACTGGGAAAATCCCTAATGGCGACAAGGGTGAATAGATACACTAGAATCCTAAGCAAGGATAACACCGCCAAGTGGCACTGACAGTTAATATATGAATATTATGATTTAGTGTTGAGACAGTTTCCAAAAATATTGTGGTATGATATTTATTTATGGTATTTATGAGATCTGTTATAACAAAGTTAAATGTATGCTTAAACAATCTTACTAACCAGACATATTGGAAAATAACCAGTAAATACCAGTAAATTAATGACATTCTGTTGATTTTCTACGTGGAAATGCCATGCGCTTCATCTACAGAGAACACACTTCTGCACATTTCAATGCACAAATACTGCTGAAAAAAAAGTATGCATATAAACTGCATATAAATGAAATATCCTTAACGCCTTTGCTCTCTGTCAAAGATGTGAACTTATTTTCATTTGAAAAATCAACAGCGATGGCTAGGGGCTTAGTGAACGTATTCTACTGGTTTTTTTGGGTGTGTTAGGAACGGGGGAGAGGTACGGATGAAAAACAGAAGGAAGAGAAAAGCCTTGCTTTCAACAACCTGCCTACATTCCACACCCTTTTTTTTTAACTCCCCTTAGACTGTAGCCACAGGACATGCAGCAGAAATCAAAAAGTAACTGACATCAGCTTTTCCTATCAGATCAGTCAGACCCAAAAAGTAGTATACAGCAGTGGCATTAAAGAAAAGCACTTGAAAAACAATAAATAAATGGTGGCTTAGAGAGCAAAACAGTTAAGCAGATAATAGACCCACTTTGTAACCAACCTGAGATTATTTTCGGCTAAATATCGAAGTTAAAGCAATAATAAATCCACTGAACCATGTACTGCTGGATCACATAGGTCTAAATACGAGCATATGAAGAAAAAATGGCCCAGTGCATTGCAGTCTCATAAAAACACAAAAATAAAATGTTTTTGATTTAATTAAAAGCTAATTTAATTTCAATTCAATTCAAAATCATACAACAGAACAGTTTTGGAATATACAAAATCATTATCCTGACCTTTTATACACCATAGGCACTTGAGCTCTTGACATCTGTAAACACTAAAATGCACTATAAATAAAAAAAAAGTTTCATTAATTTATCTTTGAGACTTTAATATACAGTACCATATTCAACAACACCCCTCTAGAAAAAAAACACTTTTAACCTGTATGAAATTAAAGTCAAATTCTAAACTGCAAATTTACTTCTGGGATCAAACCTGAAGTAAAGCAAAGGTCTGTATTGTAAAGGTCTCAAGTAACTGTGCTCTTTAAGAGTGGAGCTGTGGTTGAAGACCACAGGACTTCAATGTGGCTAACTATGGAATAACCATCAATTCACTCAGTTGGAGAATTACAGGGCCCTCTAGTCCAACATTTCAGACACATAGCTCAGACAAAATTCTGTAGCTTCAAAAAAAACCAAAAACTCTACATGGGTAGAAAGGCATTAATCACATACTTTCGTTTGTTCTAATGTATAAATGTGTGATTATGTTAGGTGTGCTAGGACATGTACCCCGGAATCTCCCAAAACAACATAATATGCACACGCAGACGCACACAAGTTCACATTAGTACTGCTCATCACGTCTGTGCGTACATTTGAGGTTTCAAAACACACCAAGAAGAAACAAGATCTTTTTTTTTTTTTTTTACAAAATCACACTGTTGGCTGTGATTGCTATTTCAATCTAAACAATAAATGCGATAACAAAAACTCAGCGGGTTAGCTTTTCCCAGTCCGACAGCTCTGGTAAAGGTGACTTTGAAAAAAAAAACCCTTTTCCAAACAGTGTCAGAGCCTTTTGAACTCCTGTTACAGCACAACAGCTCTTTGCAGGCGACGCCCAGGAGAGCACAGGAACAGCTAGCCTGCAAAACCATGGAATGCCACTAGCCACAAAAATGTCTCATCCTTTTTTCTTTTTTTTCTCTCTGGTCACACACTTCAGATGCGCTGAGGCTTGCCCCAGGGACATCTACGACTAGAAACTCGCTACAAGAGTGAGCTGGGGCGGCTGGAAGAAAATGCGAACGAAAAGAGAGCGAAAATAAGTCTCGAGACTGGGTGGTTGCTTAACAGAGGTGGCATGGCAAGAAGCCCTTCGCAGGTGCAGTGACGTGTTTAAAGCTGATAACTTCCATACTGACAGCTGCCAAGTCCCACCGCTCTGGAATCCTAGACTCATTTTCAGGTTTAATGTGGAGCAATATTTTACTGTGACAGCCTCTTACATTTGAGAGCCTGGGGGAGGGCTTTGGGGGTTCAGGTAGAGACAACTGGTGTATCAAATTTCTATAAGAACAAAAGGAGCAGAACTCTTCAGCCAAAGGTGAAGGTCAACAATGGGATCAAATCTGAAGTTGACGCTGGACTGAGGGGGTGGTGGTGGTAGTATTTTCTCCGAACCCTTGACCCATAACCCTCTTCAGTCCTCAAGTCTTCAGGATAGTGAGGGGGGTTTCCTGGGGCATGGAAGAGATATATCAATTGGTGGGTGGAGGTGAAGGGAATTCCCGTATCGGAACGTGACCTCTGTGGTTGGAGGTGGAAAGGTTACATGAGAGAGAGAGAGACAGAGAGAGAGAGGGCCAGCCCTTAAGGTGTGTTCCACTCATGAGGGTAGTTTTTCCAGCTGCCCCGGTGGAACGTTGTTGTGGGTAGAAATGAATAGTGGCTGAAGAGTTGGTCTAGTAGATTCTGAAAAAACAAAAGGAAGTGATAATAATTTACTCTAAGATGGTAGCTGTTTATACACACACACACACACACACACACACACACACACACACACACACACACACACACACACGCACACACACACACACA
>JBBPDH010185895.1:0-18023 GCA_037974565.1 Clupeocharax schoutedeni | reverse complement strand
GACCCAGTGGCACCACTGCACTTTACCAGACTATGCTGCTCCCAATCTGATGCATATTTGCACATATGCTGAAATTTCACCAAAAAAATGTCAAATGTCACATCCTACGCAATCCACATCCAATGCAAATGTCACTTCACATCCTACCTCTATTTTTTATTTTTAGTGCCAAACTATATTTAACACCCCCTGTCTTGTCTTAAATGTGTGTATATTCCTATATATATTTTTTTTATTCTATGTGCCTATTTGTTCCTATCTATTTTTTATTCTATGTGCCTATTTGTTGTTGTTATAACAGGAGCCACGTCGTCTCGTCTATGTACCTGTACAGTATACAGCAGAGATGACAATAAAGTTGTCATTGACTTTGACTTAGAAATTCAGAGCTATTTCTTCGAATTGGCCATCAAAATATTGTAAGAGTGAAATTTTAGAAACCTTTTATAAGCTTCACAAGCCTAATCATGTTTACTGCATAAACTAAGGTAATTAAAGGTTGATTCCGGGCTGGCAGAACACATAAGTGTTTATTTCACCGTCTATGTTGGTGAACTCTTCTGAATGAGTCTGTGTCTGGTGTTCTCTGCAGTGCCCAGTGAACCAGGGCGCCTGGCTTTCAATGTCATCGGCCCGACAGTCACTCAGCTGAGCTGGGCCGAGCCAGCAGAGACCAACGGCGTCATTACAGAGTATGAGGTCATCTACACACCCATCAATGAAGACAACAGTGAGTGAATCTTGCTGTATTCCTGTCCCAAGTAACACATTAATCTATTACTGCAAATAAAAAAGACAAAATTGCCACAACCATAAAAAAGTCATATCTGTACTGAAAATTTTGAATATAGCTATATCTTTGTATACCAATATATCAATAGATCTATTTATATTAATATATTCAGTCTAAGATTCTAAAAAGATACGTATAGTTATGTATTATGTAGTATTTGATATGTAGTATTCAATCATTTTTGTTATAACTCAAAAAGACTTGTTTTATAAAATTTCTTTTGATGTCTAGTTTATAATAGCACTGTGTTATTGTTATTGAAGTTATATTTTCTCATTTCCTTGTGTTCCTTTTCTCCCCATCTAGAACCTATTGGACAATCTAAGAAGGTGAAGATTGACAACCCAAAGAAGCGCATGTTACTCATTGAAAACCTGCAGCCATCAAAGACCTACTGTTACAAAGTGCGTGCCAACAACAAGGTGGGCTGGGGACCATACAGAGATGCCACCATCAACCTGGCATCCCAGCCTCACAGACCCATGTCCAGTAAGTGTATTTGGATTCAAGTAGTTTTTCATTTTAAAAAAATCATTTTTTGTTTTCTAATGATCATTTTTATTGTTTTCAGTAACTTAAAATGTTAAAGTTTGAGGGCTTAAGCAGATTTGTTTAGAGAGAAGCAATTTCACATATAAACCTGTAAATAGTCATTTTATCCCGTTGTTGTGATGTGAGAACTCATCAACGCTCAAACCTTTTAGGTGTTTAAAGTATTTTTGGGCCAGAAGTTTGTCAGTATGAGTTTTTGTTGGGGCAGTGTTTTAATATGAGCATGTGGTGGGGGCAGCTAGTGGCCTGGTGGTTAGAGAGTTGCCCCTGTGATCAGAAGGCCATGGGTTTGTAACTCAAGACTGCTAGTGGCACCACTGAGGTACCCCTGGGCACAAAAATGGCCACTTTACTTTACTTAACAATAGTTTGGAAATGAAAACTGCAAGATCATTATTTAGCCAAAAGCTGCCCTTCATACCAAGGTAGACACTTTGACGAATCTGCAGCTGAGTATAAGCTGAATATGCCAAAAGCTTTAGCGCATAGGTGGTTTATGATCACTATTGAAAGATAACAGCAAAACTCAAACAGCACATCCAAGCTTTGTATCTTTCTTTCATTAATATCACAATATGGTGAAAGTCTTCATGAGCCTTTGTTTGTTTAAATTTAAATCTATAATATTAGTAGTCAGGATTCTGATTGATTTTGTGTCCATTCCAACCCTATTACAGTTCCCATTATCCCTGACATTCCCATCGTGGATGCAGAAGCAGGCGAGGAGTATGACAGTTTTCTGATGTACAGTACCGAAGTTTTGCGTTCGCCCACTGCCAGCACCAGACCCAGCATGTCTGACCTATCAGAAGGTAGGTACAAAACCTGATATTCAAGTCAATTATTAAATCTCTATACATTTCAGAAAGGCAGATATCCTTACACTATATGGATAAAAGTATTGAGATGCCCAACCATTACACTAACAGGGACTTTTATGACATTGCATTCAAATACATAGACTTTAATTTTGTCCCCTTTGCAGATATAACAGCTTCCACTCTTCTTGGAAGGCTTTCCACAAAGTTTCTGTGGGAATCTGTACCCATTCATTCTGTAGAGCATTTATGAGGTCAGACACTGATGTTGAACGAGAAGGTCTGGCTCACGATCTTCATTCCAGTTGCTTTGTGCACTGGGACACAGTCATGCTGGAATACAAAATGTCCTTCCCCAAACTGTGTCCACAAATTTGGAAGCTTGGCGTTGTACAAAATGCCTTGGCCAGCTGAAACATTAAGATTGTCCTTCACTAGAAGTAAGGTACCTGAATTCAATTATTAAGAGATAATAATTAAGTGTCCCAATACTTTTGTCCATATAGTGAAGATGAAGCTTAGCTGTAAATGTGAGAAAAACATGACAGACTATACAACAAATAACTCCAGCTCTTGCAATGTTTAAATTGCATTTGTTCAAATTACAATTTTGGTTTAAAGATAATATTTGATCACCACCTGTGTTAATGCTAAATGTGCACAGGGCCAAAATTAGCATTAGCATTAGCCTTAGCATATCCACAGTGAGGCATCAGCATAAATAATCTTTCTTTCAACAACAGAACATATTATTTTAAAATCCTTTTAAACACATTCAGCTTGCTGCTATATTTATACTGATATTCTTAGTTCACCTGTCTTCTTCCTTCCTGTTGCAAGAGCATCAGGATTAAAAGCATTTTAGAACCCGTACAGGCTAAGCCTCTCCAGCTACTTCAGTCTTTGACATCAGAGTGCTCAAAAACTCCCTCCCCTTCCTTTTCTCAGTTGCTTTTGCCTAATTGTAGTCACTAACCACGGCTTGCCGACCCACCCTCCATACTTTGCTTGCTTCCCCCCACATGAATTCCAAAGGCAAGCGATGGAAGCATGTTAAGCTAGTGGGTTCCGACCTGGATCTCCGTAGGGTGTCCTGGAAACTGCCTGCTGACGTCATTCCCCACCGCCTGAGCACCGGTACTGAAAGCAGTGAGGACATGCCACCAGCTAGCCATTTACAGACCCCTCATCCAGGTGGCCATCTACAAGGTGGCCATACCCAGAACCTACATCAAGGTGGCCATATCCAGAACCTACATCAAGGTGGCCATACCCAGAACCTACATCAAGGTGGCCATATCCAGAACCTACATCAAGGTGGCCATATCCAGAACCTACATCAAGGTGGCCATATCCAGACCCTGCAGCAAGGTGAAGACCCAAACAATGCGCCCCTGCTAGACCGCATGCCAGCCTACCCTATCACCACTCCTTTAGCATGCACAGCAACCTATTCACCTCTGTTGTGGATAGATGGCTTTTTACATATTGCTGTCTGGCAACCTGCTGCCATGCTTGTGGTTGGTATCAACTGGACTACTCTTCTCTACCTCCTTCAGCCCATAGTTGACCAACAGAGAATGCAAATGACTGTGGTGGGTTATGCCTTCTTATGCAGACAGAAACTGCTAATACTTGTCACCCTGCCACTGTTGCCTTTGGAGAGAGAAGCTTCAGTATTGAAGCTTTCTGTGACAGAAGACAGAGGAGACCGCAGATGTTTTGCAGTCACATCACTACTGTTGGGTGCTATGTTGTTAGCTTTGTATTTACATTACTAGCATAATGCTCATTTTACCTCATCTTTTAATCTACAGAACAGTTGCTGAACGGAAAGTGGGATCAGAAGTTCATGTTCCCTGGAGGAGGTGGTTCCCTGACAAGCAACATCAGCACTTCTTCTACGAGCTATGGCGTCTCACCCC
Organism: Clupeocharax schoutedeni; assembly: GCA_037974565.1. Lineage (NCBI taxonomy): Eukaryota > Metazoa > Chordata > Actinopteri > Characiformes > Alestidae > Clupeocharax > Clupeocharax schoutedeni. The sequence continues at coordinate 13,935 of JBBPDH010185895.1, read as the reverse complement.
GTCCAGGATTCGGCAACCAATCAATGGAGACCACGACTTATATATCTGGCAAAGGTGTAGATGCTCAGATCTTTGGTTGTAGTTTCCAAGCCTGCAGAGCAATGAAGTCTGCATAGGTTATGGTTTGCTAACATCACAAATGTAACCGTTGGTAAAACGTTGCTAATTTTACATTGCTAATTTTTTAATTCTATTTTCAGGGGGCTCCATGCCACGTCGACACGACCTGCAGATGAGTGGTGGAATCCACACAGACGAAGTGATCATGAGGAAGCGCTCTGAAAACAAGACTTACTTCGACAATGACGGCATTAGGGACTCCATCGTGATGAGCGGATTATCTGACTTTCTTGGTAGGTCTATATTAAGAGAGGTGTGTATATCAATGCTTGAGCTGAAAGGCATTGTTGTCTGTTTGAAATAATGGCTGGCAGGTATAATGGCTTTTGGCAGGAACTTTGGCTAACTGTCGCTCAAATTCTTATTATCTCCCCTCTTTCTCTTAACTTTCCTACCACTCTGCTATGTCTCCCTTCTCCATTCAATGGCATGTCTGTCTGGTCTCACTGTCTTATCCTGCCCTGCCCTGCCCTGTGCTGCAATTCCCTGCCATGGCCTGCGGTGGTGCTTGTTCAGGCAAGTCTAGCTTCAGCCAGACCACAACTACCAGCTACAGCCTGAGCTCCAACGTTCAAAATCATTCCGATGACATCAACGATGCTCTGCAGAACCTGGACAGGGTTCTCCAGGGTGAGTGAACCTAGAGCTAACCCTTTGGACAGGTTAACTCTTAAACAAAGAATAATGAAAGAAATTGTACAAATCAAAGTATATAAACGTACTACGTTTCTAAAGAGAAGATCTTGTCTTTCTCCTGATCCAGCGAATGAAAAAACCTTCATGAACAGGATGTTTTGTAGAAAACACAGAATCTTTAATTATGAAAGTACTACTTGAGTAAGTAAGTAGTTAGAAGTGAATTCAATATCCTGATAATAGAGTGACACTTCAGACAGAGGAAGTCCAAAGTAAATCTCTTTTTAATGGGAGTGTAATGATACACATTTTTAAGTTCAGTTTTGGCATTTGTATGTCAAAATGTCTTCATGCCTCCTGATTGTTTTGACTCAGAAAAATGCATAGTAGATTTTAAAATGCTATAAAGTAGCATAGCTTATGTACAAAAATCATAATTTCAGATATTAGCATATTGATCGTATATATTTCCGTATTGTAAAATATATATCATCCTATATCACACCCTCCAAACAGCCAGACCTTAGTGAATGGTTTTAAGCTTTCTCATGCTATTGCTATGGCCAGCTCAGAAGCTAAATGTTGATGCTGTCATCTAAACCTGTGTTACTTGGTACCTGTAGATTCACGGATGCCCCATGGGGTTCCTGAAACCCCAAGCAGGCTGGTTTTCTCTGCCTTGGGTCCCACAGCACTGAAGGTCAGCTGGCAGGAGCCACACTGTGAGAATCCAGTACTGGGTTACTGTGTCCTCTATCAGCTCCTTAAAGGGGGTCAGTAAAGGCACTGTTTCATTCCTTTCATTTCTTCAGAACAACTCAGCACTGTTTGGCGCTAAGCAGTTCAATTCCAGATGATTAAAAATCTACTAGGCCACTGAAAACTCATCTAAACAATGAAATGAAAGAATTTGGGTTTCATCATTCAAAGTATTTGAATATTTTGTTACTTAAATAAGTTTGTTACTTAAATAAGTTTTGTCACTGATTCACGCATTAATCTGAATCAGTATTTCAAATCTTTGCATTGATATTTATTTCTGTGTGTATTTATACCCAATCTGAAGAAAATGTTCAACCTAATGCCTATATATGACTGAACTAAAAAACTTCATGCTCTAACATGCAAATAGACCGGTTTTATTAATCAAATAAATGTTTTAAATGAGCTACAGTTGAATTCAGTCATTTAAGTATGACTGACTAATCATTTTTTGAGCACTGAAACTAAACATAAAATTTGCCGTAATGGAGATGTGACTGACTGTGATATATCAAAATGTGCTGCGTGTGGTGGCAATATCCTGTTTTAGGAAAGAACCTGAGTGAGGAGAGTGTAACAGCTAGCAGTGTATGGAACCCCGCACTAATACTAACTCTTGAGTTCTTGTTTTCATTAAGTTAACCACTTTAGACATTTTTTAATGAGTTATCCCTTTAACGTCATGTACATTTTGTACTAATGTGTTTCTAATGGCCTGTGCAGGTGAGATGAAGCGGGTTGACGTTAGTGACCCAGCACAGAACTCTGTGGTGGTGCAGAATCTGCTGCCCAACCAGTCTTACCTGTTCAAAGTAAAAGCTCAGAGTCAGGAAGGCTGGGGGCCTGAGAGGGAAGGCGTCATTTCCATTGAGTCAACGGTGGACCCCAAAAGTCCCCTCAGCCCTGTGCCAGGTGGGAACTTTCTTTATGTCTGTCTTCTATGGGAGGAAATGTTGTTCCACCAATGACTTTTGGAGCTACTAGTTATATTTCCTTTTGTCATCAAGTGTTTTGGTCTGAAAGAAATAAACATCTAGATCTAGACAGGTAGCTTTTTTTTATTAAAACGATATGCTATTAAGCAGCTCTTGAATGGCCCAATTATTATGGGTTGCAAGTTTTATGAACCCCTTCCACTTGAAGGGAGTCCACTCTATATGGATGGGTAGAAGGCCCTCCTTCTCACGCATCACATCAATGCAATGCCATGCAAGGTGGGCATCCTAGTTTATGCATGATGCAAATTTGGGAAAAATACAAAGCATTATAAATAAAATAAACAATTACCTGCTGATGAAGATTTCCACTTCATACAATTCCTTAAAATAAAGAAATAGATTGAACAATCTTAATAAACGTATTAAAACTGCAAACGGAACAAATTGTAAATATGTTGTTTAATGTATTCTGCTTATACTTGCCTAGATATCAGTAATCAAGAAGCAGCCAAATGAAGTCTTGTATGAAGTACAAGTATAGTGAGTTCAAGAGAATTCTAGTTGACATAAATGTGTGTGTGTGTGTGTGTGTGTGTGTGTGTGTGTGTGTGTGTGTGTGTGTCCATTTGCAGGCTCATCATTCACTCTGAGCAATCCCAGTGCTTCAGGTCCGCTTGTCTTCTCAGCTTTAAGTCCAGAGACTCTGCAGCTGAGCTGGGATAAACCCCGCAAACCCAATGGAGAAATCCTGGGCTATGTGATTACCTGTGAACAGCTGCATGGGGGAGGTCATTATCATTAAACTCAGCCTGTCAGATATGGCAATTGATTGCCATTCAAACAATGTTTGATTTAAATCTAACTGGAGCTTGTGATTAACAATTTTGTGTGTCTGTCATTTCTTCAGGGGATCAGCGCACCTTCCAGATTAACGACAATGGTGCCACTTCTCTGACCGTGTCTGACTTGAGAGAGAACCTCCCCTACAAATTCAGAGTCCAGGCCCAAACTACACAGGGCTTCGGACCGGAGCGAGAAGGCATCATCACCATTGAGTCCCAGGGTGGAGGTAGAACACAAAAACATTAAATAATGTGCGCAGACTGCAGGGGATTCATGTAGTAGGAGCTGTATAGAGCATCTTTGTATTTTTGCTGGTGGATTTTGTAGGTTTCCTCATCAAGTCTCACTAGCTGTCATCCTTTAGAATTCATCTGACAAAGCTCAGTCCCGTACCAGGGGACAAAGTTAGATAAAGAGACAAGTTTTGTTTAATGTGCTGCTAAAGCATTATTACAAGTAGAGAGTGATCTGCTGTACAGCTTAACAAGATCAGTGATAGGTAGAGAGTCGGCGCAGTATCATAGTAAAGTTGTCAGACAGAGTTGGGGGCAGATTTCAGGTGGCAAAAGGATATCCTATGTAGTGGTTTTGTGTTGAATGTCAATGTGAGAGTTGAAAGCGAAGTGGTCGGAAATGGTCGGGTTGCTAACAGAGAAATATGGTTAGATTTACATTTGCAGCATTTATCAGACGCTTTTATCCAAAGTGACTTCCATTCCCTAACTACAGGGGACAGTCTCCCTGGAGCAACCTGGGGTTAAGGGTCTTGCTTAGGGACCCAGTGGTGGTATGGTGAGGGTAGGATTTGACTCTTGGTCAAGAGTCAAATATCTTACCCACTAGGCTATTGCCATCACCCACTGATAGTTAACAGTAAGACCAGTAGAACCAAGTTAAAGATATGACCATGGTTGTTGGTGGGAAAACTGGCGGGTTGAGTGAAGCTAAACACGTTTTGGATGTGCAGGAAATCTACAGTAGCTTTATAATCAATATAGAATTTGTCGTTAGTATTTTGTAAATTGGCCTTGCATTGCACCTGTAGACCCCAAGATAGGCTCTGGGTATCCTCGTAAGTATTAAGTAGTTACAGAAAATGAATGATTTAATATGTAAATTGAATATAAACTGAGTTTTATGTAAACTGAAATCACCTAAGAGGAGTAGGCATAAAGATGCAGAGCTAAGCTGAGTGAGGAAATCAGGTAAGTGAGAGAGAAAATGAGAGAGGATGGTAAATCACAGCTATAATTGGGGACTCAGGTCCTCTTACTGGATGTTTAAATGATAATGTACATGTAATGTTTATTTACTTACAGGATCTATGGGTCAGTACAGCAGTCAGTCTATGACGAGGAGAGAAGTGTTTAACTTGCCCACACAGACCAGCACACATACCAGTCACACCATGTTCTCAGAGCCCTTCGTCACATCAGGTAAAGTCACAAACACACACCCACCCACACACATTCGAGAATGAAACACTGTATCCCTATATGGAGTAGATGGAAAAGAGCATGACTGTGTTTGCCTCTATAGAAGAGGTGCACAGTCCTGGAGAGCTGGTGTCCAGTGCATTTTGGTGGTTTCCATGTTTGAAGTAAAGTGCCCCTTTATGGTCACACGTGAACACACCACAGGGTGAACAATGTAAAATGCTCTGCATTTAATCCATTGAGGGGCACCCGGAGAGCACTATGTGAGGACAATACCTTGCAGTCCAGGGACTCAAACCTAGAACCCTACTGATCTCAGGGCTACACATTAGGCCGCCAGCTGCCCCACACATTTGATTCAGCTGAAAATTGCCAGGTTTTGTTGCCAGGTTCAGTTGGTTTTGTTTGTGTAAGGGCACCGCTGGGGGCCTAGTGGTTAGGGCATTCGCCCTGCGATCAGAAAGTCTGGATCCGCTGAGGTACCCTGAGCAAGGTACTGTCCCCGTGCACTGCTCCCCGGGCACCGTGTTCTTGGCTGCCCCCTGCTTCACTTGGTGAATGGGTTAAATGCAGAAGTGCTGTTCACACTGTGTGCTGTGGTGTGTTCACGTATGACAGAATGGTCACTTTCACTTCACTGAACTGTTCCAGACACAGACTGAAGTGTGTATCTCTGCTTTAGAGTCATATGCATTTTCAGTGATCTTTTAGCCAAACATGCCTGATCCCTGAAGTTTCCATAACCTTGCCCTGGAGCTACAAGACTAATGTAGTTAACAAATAACAAAAGCCTGTTTCCCACCCTCTTTGTGTAAAAATGGTGTAAAATCAATACAGTATATTATTACAATATCCAAGCAGTCTTTTGTTGTGCGATCTGTGCCTATTGCTTCATGTTGGGTCATGTTTACCCGGTTTATATCACTCTCATCATGTGTATCACTATGTGCATTATTTTGCCATGATGTGCAACAATGTTATGTGCACATGTGTAATATTAAAATTACTTATATACTACTTTTTTTCTTCTAAGTGCAGTAATGTACTCCTAACTATCCTTAGATTGTCATTAGATTTCAGTGAACTCCAGTATTTGTGTAGATATAGTGCATTTCATACTGAGTTTTTTTCTATAGCTTTTTATTTAGACTTCATGTTGTATATTGTTCTTGTTTATGTGTCTCTGTGTATATCTGCTGTCATTATTTCCTCTGGGATTTTTCTGATTCTGATTCAGTCATTCAGTTGTGTACAAATTAGTTTGAGAATCAATCCGATAACATGTGTGTGTTTGTGTGTGTTTTTCAGATGGTATGATGATGTCGAGTAGACAGGTTACACAGCATGTAGAGACGAGTGGCAGCATAATGCGGCAGGTGGAGATGGTACAGCGAGGAGTAACATCCAGTGTAACGAAGAAAGTGGAGAAACAGTACTACGAAGCCTGATTTCACAAATGTAACATACTTTAAATAGTGAATTTTGCTTTAGTCTCACCCCAGTCCTACAATCGACAGGTTTAAAAGAATAGGCCTATTGGCAACTGTAACGACTGGCCAAATATAAACAGCCCTTTTAACCCTAATCAGCCAAAAAAAAGTAATGAAAAATGTAACATAAGCCAGTTAGCATCATGGGGCAAGTGTGTGATGATTTAGGAAGGCAGTTAGCATGATGTTAGTTCGTATCACATTAGCCTTCATCACTTGTGAACCATTCTTGCCTAGAGGCTTCAGTGTATAATTTAAAACCTAAACATACACTGGACAAAGGTATTGGGACATGTATCGGTACTGTACACTAGCACTAAGGAAGCTCCATAAAGACATGGTTGGATGAGTTCGGTGTGGAAGAACTTGACTGGCCCACACAGAGCCCTGACCTCAACCCCATCCAACAGCTTTGGGATGAAAATTGCGAGTACGAAATTTGCGAGCTAGACCTTCTCTTCCAACTTCAGTCTCAGACCTCATAAATGGGCACAAATTCCCACAGTATCTCCAAAACCTTGTGGAAAGCCTTCCAAGAGGGGTGTGAGCTGTTATAGCTGCAAAGGGGAACCAACTCCATATTAAAGTCTATACATTTAAATGCAATGCCATTAAAGTTTATTTTGGAATAATGGTGGGGCGTCCCAATACTTTTGTCCTTGGAGTGTAACCGATCAGCTACAATTGGAATGAGCAAAAATTCAAATCTATGTATTTGTTTTTCTCAGTATATGTTTTTTATTCCATATAGCACTACATACTAATTACAGTCTTATTGATATTTACAGGCTTTTTTAATGTAATATAAACTGAAGAATGTAAACAAAAGTATTTTAATATTATGACCTGTGCCAAAACAAGTGTGTACGTATTTTGGCCATTCTGTTTCTTATTACAAGACTATTTTTTAAAATTTAGGTACATATCTTATAGCTGTCCAACTTTTTTTGTTTGTTTTTTTGTCATTTTTTGACATTTTGGAAAAGATACACCAGAAAAGTACTCTAATCATACATAATGTCATTTCAGTCTCATTGCATTTCAGTGTTTACATTTCTTATGGAACTAACTCATATTCATTAACACTGCAAAATCAATTTACACAGTTTATTCTCTGCTGGCTGTAAATGTTACTAAGTTTGGCGTTACAGTATGATTGTAAGCAGTTGCTATAATTTAGACAGTACGCCAAAGTTGCTGGGATAAATGTGCCTCTGCCATTTAGGAAATATTTCTCATATGTCACAAAGTTTGCATTGTATTTTTTTATATATATTTTTACCTTAATTAAAATGTCGATACACAAGTCATGTTAAAAGCCATTTTAGATCCATATCCATGTTTTTTCTAAAAATGTCCTCAATACATTCCAAATGTAATAAAACAATGATCCATTATGTCAAGCTTTTTTATTAAAAGATATTGTGTTGCAAGCGAAATACTGAAAACAAAGTAAGATCATATGCTTTATATTTATACATCGCTTGTATGCAGATAGGACTTTAAAAAATAGCGTAAAACAGTATCTTGACAGAGCGCAAGAGTGAGAGAAAGAGAAAGAGAAAGTAAGAGAGAGCGAGAAAGAGAGAGCAAGACAATGAGTAAGCGTTAGTTACCCAAATCATTAAATTTGCATTTTTTATATTGTTACACATACAAAAACTAAAATTACTTTTCTATGTACAGTTTGTTCTATATACTTGTCCTGTTTGTGCGCAGCTAACATTTCAGAACTATTTCTTCACAAAAACCTCAAAACTGAAGAAACCAAAGTAAAAAAAGCATAACAATAACAATCAAATCTCTCAATCACTGTTAGGTCAAAAAAGCTTCAATATAGAATTTCTGCAAATATAATTATATAGTTTAGAAAATATTAAAATGTCCAGAGTTTGGAAAAACGTGTCTTCTGCTGTTCTTCAAACCTAGGAAGACACTTTAAGGAACACAAAGCAATATATATATACACACACACATATATATATATATATCAAGGCAAGATTAGTGCCCTCTACAGTAGGAAAGATTTCCTGCATTTGTGAACTACACAGGTTTTTAAAATGAGTGTTTTTTTCTTAAAATAGTGCTTTGAAAAATCACAAGCCTTGAGCGCAGATGTATATGGAGTTGTTAAATTCTGTTTATTAAAAAGAGATGCGTGTTAATATGCTAAAAATCTGCAAGACATATCTGGTTGTCAAAAGGCAAATATGCATGGTTTAATAGATCTGAAGGTGTGTTTACCTACAGATGCAGAGACACATGTCTGGGGAAAAAGGCCCTGTATATCTCCACACTGAAGTACATGAGAGCGGGCATTTATTCAAATTACAGTTCAATTTCGTCAATATAGGTTCAGGTTATATATTTCTAATATAGGTTATTTATTTCTTAATTGTGAGCCATTTAATTAAGAAATAAATAACCTATATGTATAGTTAACTTATATGTGTGTATAGTTTTTTCCTTGATTATCCTCTATTAATGTTGTATTTAGCATTAATAGTAAGAATTAATGGAAAAATGTATACCTCTTTCAAAGCACTCATTTTAAATGAAGGCCACACCCACTTTTCAAAACTTCCCAGAAGAAGTGAAGCCTAAAGTTTTGCACACTATGTACAGGGCATGGTTACATCACTTTAGTGATTTCACATGGAGTGATGGACTGACATGTGCGTTTAGGAGTGTATGCATGGTACTCAGCTAAACAGACATGGTCCATTACAGAGGCAGGGCCACCGGAGTCCGGATGGTCTCACTACCATGTGTCTGACCATCTCTGAGGTGCCAAAGACAGGGAAAAGTGTTTCGGTAAACCTTTCGCAGAACGTGTAGATGTGACTTCGTTTCTGGACGTCATAAAAGGACAGCTGACCTTCCTCATAGTCCAGATAAACACCTACCCATTTGGGAATTGAAGAAACGGTCAGTGGGGTGACTGGTAAGGTCAGGGCTTTCAGTTCCGTCCCTCTTTCCAGCCTCAGAGTGTAATAACCGCTCTGTGTGTTTAGAAAGCCATATCCTTTCTTCAAGGCAGATTCTTTGGCCACTCCAAGCCGCCAGTCTCTGTCACCCACTTCCACCTCCCAGTAGCACCTCCCGCAGGAGAAACCTTCAGTGCTTAGAGCACACTGCCAGCTGTCGAAACGCTTTCGACATCGAGGGACGTCCAATGGCTCTGGACTGCAGCGCATCCACTTCCTGTCTTCCGAAACCAGCAGGGCCGGGTGAGCTGTGTCAGGGTCAAGAGTCACCTCCACTTTAAAAGAACAGAAATAAAAGACTAGGTTGCATATCCACAAGATAAGGCGACGTGTGATTGCATGGTTGCTCTAGTGACTGGTTGTTCCTAGGTGGTTGCTGTGGTGTTCCTAGGTGGTTACTAATGGTGCAGCAGTTACAGTTCAGCACTTTTTAATGTTCTGTGAAGGAACTTTGAGTTTACAATTATGGAGAGTATCTGGCTTCCAACACATTTTCAAATATTTCTAAATATGTTCTAAATAAAAACAAATGTAGAATGGAAACATAACTTTAATCAGGGGCTTTGATGGATTTTACTAAAAATTTGCAAATGTGGTCCATAATGTTATCAATAAAATCTCGGAAATTTGCGGAAATGTTTCCATTGTGGTGGATCGTTTTCTACAGATAGAAAGAAATTGTGAAGGAAGCACATTTAATCAATAAATATTGCAAGTACAAAGGGAATTCTGTTCATTAAGCGACAGCTGAACTGTTATTTTTTTTCTTTTGTGCAAATTAAATAGAACCCTGACTTTCTGTCCTGCTCAATATTTTGGGGAATTTACAGCTGAGCCATCAAAATAAGTCGTCTGATCACTGGACATTTCCTGAGCTCTTACGTGTGCCAGTGTCTCCACACTAATATGTGGTAAAATACAGCTTTAAAAACAGTGCATGTATAGATATATGTAATTATGTTTTCACGGCAGTTTAGCTTCTATATATAAACTGTATGGACTGAGGAGTTAACAGCAAAATAATGTTTCAAAATAATGCACAATCCTGTACAATGGAGTATTAAAAAATGCTCTGAAATTATTTAATCACTTTTTAATATCATGATTAAGCTTCTTAAAGCACAACAAACGGATTATTTAAACAGATGTGCGACCGCTAATATTCTGTGGAAAAAGTCACACCTCCCACAAACACACCTCCAAACCTGGAAACACCCCAAAATCTTGTGGAAGAGTGGAAGCGCTTATAGCTGCAAAGTCTATGTGTTTGAATGTAATGTCATCAAAGTCTGTGTTGATGTAATGGTCAAGCGTCCCAATACTTTTAGTAAAATTCCCACTTGTGGGACTAATAAAGGTGTGTCTTACTTTTGTCCAAATAATGTATATTCCAGCCTCTTTCCACTGAAATATTTCTAATTATGTGTTCAAAAAGCCAGGTACAAAATCAAACACTCCACAATCAATATCCACTTTACTAAAACAATACAAAAACTTTCAATGTGCCCAATCCTGCAAAACCATATGCTCAAAAATCCCATTTGCACAGCACAAAATGACAAAAAAAAGGGCATACCTGCAGCGTGGCATATCCAGTTCCACACTGACAGAAGACACAAAAAGCATTTTTACAATATTAAACAAGACCAGGACTGATATTAACATTAAAGCTGAAAAAAGTTCACAAGCGCTGCATCCGAAATCGCATATTTCCCTACTATAAAGTTTGCAAAAAAAAAGTATGCAAGGCGTGTAGTATGTCCGAATTCATAGTATTCGAAAAACAATAGGCGAGATGTACCCGGATGACCAATTGCTTCAGAGTGGACTCTGTAGTAGGCATTCGATGGACACTGCCCTATCCCATAAGGCAGCGGGAGAGGCGGCGTCATATACTTGAAAATGCCGCGTCTCCGTTTTCTGCCATTTTTCGAATAAGTACCTTAAGGAAAACATTAAATTACACATTCATTGTGGTTAAATTACACTTGTGAGAAACTGCCCTCTGTAAAACGTGACAACATCAACACAGCGGATGTAGTGCGTCCGAATTCCACTCATACTACCCTCATTTATACTGTATAGAACGTACTGTTTTAACGGTAGAGCAGTGCGTTCAAATTCAAATGTAGTACCTACTCAAGTAGTATGCGATTTGGGACGCAGCAATGGTCTGTGATTAGTCACTTACCCGTGTGTGGAATATACGAAGTGGCAGCTGGCAGGAGAGTGAGAAAGAATATCATGAATTCATATTGTCTTTAATAGCCTAAAACATCCTATAACTTTATCTAACATTGCATTTTAAATGTTTGCGGTGGTCTGTCATAAGTATTTACCAGTCATTTTTAGACATAACTGGTGTGCACGCTGAGCCTACATTGCCAATACTTATAAGCCTACATCATTAATGATTTTACTTGATCTGATAAGAAACATTCATTTTATGGGCCCAGACATCATAATGTTTTTACACAATGTGTTTATAATGGACTGAACAGTTGGCTTTTTGAAATCAGGGAGAAAATAATTAAAGCACAAAAGGTTGCAGAGCGCTAAAGTGTGAAAAGTGACCATTCTGTCATACATGAACACACCATAGCACACAGTCAAAATCTTTCTCTGGATTTAATCCATTCACCAACTGACGGCAGCCAGGAAAACGGCGCCTGGGGAGCAGTGTGTGGGGACGCTACCTCGGTTAAGGGTATCTCAGAGGTGCCACTAGCAGCCTTGGGACTCGAACCAATGACTTTCTGATCACAGGGTGAATGCCCTGACTAGAGGCAGTTGGAAGCCTTATCCCTTTTCTATTGGACTGGTCGGAACAGAGCCCTGACCTCAACCCCATCTAACACCTTTGGGATGAACTGGAACTGAGATTGCAAGCCAGATCTACTCGTCCAACATCAGTATCTGACTTCATAAATGCTCTACAGGATGAACTCCATATTAAAGTCTATGTATTTGAATGTTCCTGTTGGTATAATGGTTAGGCGTTCCAATACTTTTGTCCATATAGTGTATCTAACCTGTAGCGTTCTGAACCAGGCACTGTTTTTTCACACAGATTGACTGGTCTTATTCAGTATAGTCACCTAAAACATCACTTACCAGTGTTCTGGCTCTTCTGCTTCTGAACGAGCCACAGCCTCGGAACGAGCTCCTGCCAATCAGAGTTAAAAAGCCATGAAAGATACAGGAAGAGAAGAGTAATCACTGCATTTAACAAGAATTCTGTAGGAGTGTGTGACCTTATCCAGATGCTCTCCCAGTACCACCCATATGAGCAGCTCCATGGCAGCCTGCAGGTGGTGCAGCCGGCCCTTCTTCCACTGCAGCTCCAGATCATCCAGCATCAGCAGCACAGGCTCACCCGGCCAGATACCATGCTGAGGAGAGAGAGCGAGAGGAGAGAAATTCGAGCAAGCTTGTCACTCTATTCAATCACGCAATTTTTAATGCCAAATGTTTTTACGTATACATTTATACAAGCATTAATAAGTTCATACTTATTAATACTTCCCTTTATAGTCTGAATAGTCTAAAAGTGTCAATTTGACTGATACTGATACTATCTAATGCAGTGCTGGGAACCAAAATTGTGTGGGAACCAGAAAAGTGTGGCTATAGCACCCTGAGAGAAGGATAGTAGAGTCCTGGCAAAAGTAAAATGATCACAACATTCTCTTCTTCCTTCTTCTGGCAGAAATGATACCAACAGACCTTATATTCATTATCAAGAGATCAAACCGGGAATCGGGACTTTTTTGGGACTTTTTTCCCCTCCTGATTAATGTAAGCCTCAAAAGTCAAAGGTGCTCAACGATGTAGAGAACTATCTGATTATGTTTCAGCCTCTGGAGAGGAGGAGCGTGTTTCTGTAAAGCCATGGAGCTCCGGATGTTTCACAACTATCATCAGGAGATTGGAAGTTGCTGGTAGAGCAACAGCTCACTATACCTAGAAGTCAGAGAAAACCCAATTGGCTTGGGTGGGAATTCCCCATTACTCAACAAACCCTGGCCAGAATTAGTAGTTAGCACTCTCCCCTAAGCATGTTGAAGCTCCGGATGTGTTAGAGGCAGAAGGACACAGAGGCTGGCTTCACTCGGCCTGAAGGATTTATGAAGTAGCCTTCACTCTTTCAGGGCCAGAAATTGACTTCCATTTCCTTACTTATCAGCACTGGTCAAGCAGCATGTCACTTCTTGTCCTCTCTTGTCCTCTCTAATTGCTTGTTTGGAACCTCGGTTGCTCAAATGAAGAGGAAGACATGCGTCAAGCCTTTTCTCAGTGGTGGAATTAACTCCGATCTGATCTGCGGAGTCCCTCACTGTCTTCAAATGTCGTCTGTTGACCCACATCTTCACGGAGCACCTTGGTGACTAACTAGACCTTTTGTTATTGTTCATTCATTTATCTTCCCTATATTTATTTTTAAAAAACTCCCTGCCTTCCTTACTTTTGCTTTAACCTCTGACCTTTCTTTGACAGAAGTCATTAAGTTGTTAACTAAGCTAGCAGTAAATTGGTTGAATAGCTGATTTAAGGACAGCTTTTCAGGTTGTAGAACAGATGTGAACCATTTGAGCACAGATGTCCGTCACTCTGGATAAAAGCGTCTGCTAATGCCGGATGGGCTATTGGGGCAGTTGGATGGCCTAGTGGTTAAGGCATCCGCCCTGCGACCAGAAAGTCCGGGTTCGATCCCCAAGGCCGC
>JBBPDH010185870.1:0-18031 GCA_037974565.1 Clupeocharax schoutedeni | reverse complement strand
AGATGGTGCTGCTGTCGGTGTTTCTCCAGTGTTGATATTTTCAGCTGTGGAGGTAGGACTGGATAAGTGGAGGTGCTCGTTCCTCATTATAAGAACACAGGGTGGGTGGGGTGTTTATATAATGATTGAGGAGCGGCGCTACAAATGTTCATATTAAGGTAATGACTGCAAAATTTATAACCCAATACAAAACTTTGTGATGGTGTTCAATGGAGAGGGCAACACTGTGGTCATAAAGAGACGTCATCTCTTTAACATAAGGCAATGTGACTGAATCTGCATTTGCAAATTATGTGCAGTATCAATAAACAGCACATTCTGTAGAGGAAGGGCAATGTTAATAATGGCATATTTAGTTAGTCATTACTTACAGTACTCCAGATATAAAAGAATATGTTTAAAGGGGATTTTAACAAGCTGTCTGCAAATGTGTATTCTAATAACAAGACATCTTCTAATTAAAAATCCTTTTGTATTAAGTATTTGTACTGAGACCCGCAGTCTTCTCCAGAGAGGCTGAGACGACACATTTTAGGTTCTCCTGGACTTTAGTTAATGGTTAACGCTTGTTTAATGGAACGATCATGAGTTGAAAAGGTTGCTATGAGAAAACCAGGCAAATTTGGCAAGTTTTAAAACATGTTCATGACTTTTTCTAACCGGGTGGTATGACTGTGACAGATTTCTCCGGTTCTCACTGCTCTGAATTGATGCTCTTTGTTAAGTTTTTGAATTAATTGTGCAGGATGGCATTCAGTGCTGAAATCCGCATCCCACAGACTTCCAGCAGGCACATGAATGAAGATAGACTGTGTTTGTTTCATTTGACAGCATGTCAGAAATGTGACAGTAGTGCTGTTTGAAAACAACAAACGTGTGATCCCCCCACACGCCTCCGTCCTCGCCACACACTTCCCTCCAGCTTTAAGTGGGCTACATTTGCATCAGCTGGTAGCTGCGTCCATAAAATAAGGCAATACTTCAATTCAGTTTCCGCAAATAAAACTGAAATGAGAAAAAAACTAAACTTTGTAAGATTTTAGAACATTATCGACTAGAAGATCCAAATCATTATGATGGTTTATGAACACTAGACTTCGTAAATTGTGCTGTAGCTACACCAAACTGTATACAAAACACACAGAAATGCTAAAGTCACATTTTAATCAAAATAAGCACTGTTCCAAGTTTTTTTTTTAAAAAAAGGTATCAAGTATAAACAGATAAAAGAAAACAGTGTATGACAGAAAACCTTGTTCCCTGGCTTTTCAAGTCCAGCAGTACCACCAGTCTAGTACCAACAGCAGTGGAGACAGCATCAGAGATTAAAAAAAACAAAAACAAACAAAAACGAAAGCATGGAGAGAACTTTATAAGTTAGGCAAAAACATAATGGAGAGGTTCTGTGAATTTCCACAGATACCTTCATAGGTAACCGACAGTGTCCTCAGCCAGCTGGGATCTTGGCGACCTTCAGGGCGGCTCAGACGTTCTGCTGGCGGCGCTTCTTGGCCTCGATGGCGTCGAGGATGGGCTGGCGCTTCGCCTGGTAGCGCTGGCGGATCTCTTCAATCTCCTGATCCATCTGAGGGTCCAGAGAGGCCAAACGTTTCCTCAGCTCCTCCACGCTCCAGGAGCGCATCTGGAAGGAGATTATGGGGTGTATATTAATGCACAGTAATTTACAAAGTAATTTACTTAGGCTGGCTCACTCTGTACTTTTCTGAAACACAGGTGAGCTTCATGGTCTTCTTTGGCAGGTTGTGGCCGAGCCAACTGCTACATTAATGGCATTTATCAGATGCTTTCATCCAAAGCGACTTCCATTTCCTAACTACAGGGGGCAGTCTCCCTGGAGCAACTTGGGGATAAGGGTTTTGCTCTGTGACCCAGTGGTGGTATGGTGAAGGTAGGATACAATGTATAGTGATCGCAAATGTCCTAAGTCTAACATAAGACTGTGCAACACATATTAATGTGCAACATTACTGCTATTACTGCTTATACTGCATTACTGCTTATATGGTCATATTTGCATTTATTTGATCTCTCCCATGCTCAACACTGTTCAGTATCGGTTCTATAAATTGTTATTAAAAAAGTTTTGTAATCCATATACTTCCAAAACCACTACCCCTTTAAATATTTCTACTTTGTTTTAAAAACCCACCTGAGATCGCTGGTGAAATCTAATGAAAATCACAATAGCATTAATCGTTCGTACTTTTTCTAAGGTGTTCTGACTACGAAGAATGTGTTCAAAAGGGTGGACTTTTCCCACTTTACCAGCAACCTTTATTTGCCTTTCATTTCCAGGGTCACCTTCCATAATTTCGCTGCTGTGTACTAGCAACTGTGATGCTACAACCAAAAACAAGCCAAACTGAAAACAAGTAAGTAATGCTCATTTTGATCCATAAAATTATACATTTCGATATTATCTAAGAGGTCAAAAAAGCTTGTGGTATAGATTACAAGCTATACTACTGTACTGGAAATTTTGTCTGCTAAATGCCATAAATGTAAATGTAAATAGAAACAGACTGATTAGCGGCAGGTTAATTATTCAGAAAGACAATGGCAATACAGTCAATGCACCTCAATAGAAACAAGCATGACAGAACTAATGGCTCCCCAAAGCCCTTTACAGAACCTGCATGGACCATCTGGACAGAGAATAGAACAAAAGACAGAGACATCCAGAGAAGAGCTTTGGAACGTCCTTCAAGAAGCCTGAAGAACTGTTCATGAAGAAGAGCTTGTCTGAGAGAAGGCTTTGAACGGTAGTACTAACGGAGCTAAGAACACACGCTGACTTTAAAGCTGGTTAAAATTAAACACACCCTCTACGTGTTACAATAAAGCTCATTTTCCCAACAAAATATAAAAGAATTAGGGGTCGCTCAGGACTTTGGCACAGTACTGTAGAAACAATAGCAGGTGCTTTGTTTCTTCCAGAAAGGTGGAACGGTGTTATTCTTAGGTAGAGTACAGAGCAAACCGTATCACGTCAGCATTAAATACACCCGAAGGTTAAATGCATGCGGAGACAAGGGGGGGGGAAAGACCAGGGACATCTGTACCACAAAGACCTTCCTTGTGAATCCCAGAAGACTCCTTAGTGGCCTTTACCAGCATTCTGCCACTATTTACTGCAGCAATCAATGAGATAAAAATAACGAGCGTCTCCATTCCGAGACAAGTCATCTCATCAGCCAGACGTGGCCCAAGATTGAACTGTCACACCGAAAGGACTACGGGGGCAAGCAGTGCGGTGGTGATGCATCTTCTCAGAGGACTTGAGTTCAGCGGAAGGAGTCAAATGTTTCAGACATCTCAACTCTGCCCTGAGGAAGGGAGTTTGTTTTCAATGGAGATCACCACCACTTTAGAATCACAGCAGACAAATACTGCAACTGGATCTAGTATTTGTTTATTAAATATTAAGACATGGCATTGAGCGTAATATACTGTATCACCACAATCAATTAATAACCCTTAATGCAAGACAGATCAGCTGTGTTTTGTTTCCTGCCATCTTTTAGCCATTTAGGCGTCATCGTTATATTTGTGTTCGTCATCCCTCACGCCGCCTCCAGGGTTTTTCAGGTGTGATAAATTATAATTCACAGGTCAACAGGTCAGTGTCATGTGGGGTTCTGTGGGTTTTGTAGTGTTTTTCATGCCAAGTTTAGTTTTTCCCGCACATACAGTTTTTGTGATGAAGCTCATTCTATACTGCATGATAGTTGGTATAATGATAGTTGGTAGAATCATATAATAATCATATGCTGAGTGTTTTTGAAGAAACAGTGGCAGCTGACTGACACTGATCATTAAAGTGTCGCCTGTCTGACTTCACACTGAAAATATTGAAACCGTTATTTGTTTTGTTGCCTGTTGCCTATTTGTTTGTTGGTTTAATAAAAACTGCATGCAAGTCTATTGCAGATCTAATATAACTAATCATTCAAAAAGTTGATGTGCCTGAAAATAAACTGAAAGCAGATCTGAAATCAGCATGAACAACTGGTTTAGATAAGTGTGCTGGGGTTTCTGATGATTACAAAAAAAAATGTTTTTGTTGACCTGTGCTTCTATTCAGTACCATCAACAAAAGATTGTACTTAAAACTACTGAAGTGTGTCTATTCTTTTCACTAGATTTTGGATATGGGAGAAAGTCTAGTCATTCACAGCACTAATAAACACTTTTCTCTATAATTTTCTCAGGTGCCTAAGACTTTTGCACAGTACTGTATATGAGGATATATCTATACGGTAATTCATAAGAAAGCTTACTAAAACAGAAATTAGTCTCCAAGTGAACCCAGGGCCAAACGAGCCACCATTCCTCAGTGGTATTATAGGCCGAGGCCTGCACACATCGAAACAGGCTGAACATTTTCTAGACTTTCTAAAGCCTGTCAGCTTCGGAATGTTGACGTTCGCATAAGTTTGTTTGGACAGTGTGGAAGGGCCTTAAGAAAGAAAGTCAAAAATGAGAACACTGGAGTACCACCTTCTGTGCATCTCTCCTTGTGTTGAAGTGTGTGCATCCAAAAATGACTTCCCAGCTGCACAGGGTGGCATGAGGACATCAAGTGTTGACGACCCAGCATGCCTACAGGACGTGTGACGTCATTATTAAGAATGACAGACTGCCATAAGGGAGCGGGCCTGAGTGTGTAACAGACATGGCTGACACGTCTGGAGCTGATGACGGACATGTTATGTAAGACAGTGTTTGGTGACTTCCTAAAAGAAGGGACAGACTTGTTTTCTCCTGTCCTTTCAAATGAAGCTTAGATGACGCAGATGGCGACTGCATCCTTTTTCTGTGATTAAAGGTTTGTTTACATAGAAATCATGGTAATGAAACAAACTGGCTATTGATCACTTGCACCAGTGCATCCAGGCAGTCCATTAAAAATCTATACAGGCACTGAAGCAAAATGTTGCCAGTTTAATGCCAATAGTGTCTTGGCCTGCCAACCAGACACTCATTCATTCAAATGGAGATTCAGCAAAGCATCCTGTGATACAGTGGATTTGGGATAGGGACACATCCCTGGCAAAGTATAAATAAAAATCTCTTGGCAAAGTATAAACAACAGGGGTGTGATGATAGACTCGACCCATGATACAATTTTAACTTACAATAATGTGTTCGCGATTTGATATTCTGACAGTATTTAGAAAAATAATGCCTCTATTAAGTTGTGGTATGATCTACAAATGAGACTAATATAGTAATATATATATAGTAATATTAACAGGTTAAACAATATATATATTTACACCATCAGAGAATTTAGTGATTACTTGATAAAGAGGTAACACACAGGTCATCATCAAATGTTCTGATTGTTTTCCAGAAGAGGGACAGCTAACCAAGCCACATTGTTCAAGCTGATACTGGCTGAACTACTTGAGGCAGATTTGCAGATGTAAATATCACCATCATTTTTGTTGACCGTCAGTGTTGACCATCAGTGGGTGCTGGATGCCCAGGTGTGTTTATATCTGTTTATAAGAAAATTAGACTGCTGTGCTGAACAAACAAGTCATGCAACATCTAAAGAGATGCAAAATTATTTTTACCAGCAGACACAGTTAGACAGGCAAATGCAAGCCACAGACTTGGCAAAAAAAATCCTTGAAGCGGTTTCTAGAGTACACAGGAAAAGTAAAAAAAAATAAAAAGAAGAAGCCCGTCAGTTATGGTTAGTCATGGACCATGGACCTGGACTTGAAGCCTATATTTGAAAACAGAAAACAACAAAAAAGGAAAACACCAACTCCCCACTCCCCATGGATGCCTCCTTCCCGAAGACGGCTGTTCTGCTGTGCTCTCATGTATAATGAACATCCTCAGTCCAGCCCTCTGCCAGTGCCTCAGTTCCAGAGGACAAATGAGCCGGACAATCATGATTTACAGTAACCCCGCGCTTTTCGCGAGTGTTACTTTCCAAGAGCACCTGTGTAAACAGAAAAACCTCGTTCTTGTGTGCCTAAAAATCGCTATTTTTATAGTGCAAACTCTAAATATTTTATAGTGTAAATGCCCCCAAATCTGCTCCCAGAACACTTTAATTTCATTTTAAACTCAGTTTAATGCATTACCCTTAAAGAAAATGTAAAGGTAAAGGTCAGTAAATAAATGTTATATTTATTTAAATAAATTAAAAAACGTTAATGGTTAGCATTTGCAGCGTGCAAAGTCTCGTACACAAAAGAACAAGACCGCTCTATGCTGATGCTCAGTTAAGTCAGGGACAAGGACAAGGTAGGAAATATTTGTTTATTTTTGCGCGTGTGTGTGAGTAAGTGATTGAGGGAGTGGCATGGTGATGCTAATGCTAAGACTCCTACACAAAAGAAACATTGAAATAACTCTTTCTACTCTGTCCACTCTCTATTTTTAGCTTAGTAATCCGCATAAAACTGGAGGACTACTGTACTGGATTCCTCAGCTCAAGAACATCCATCGCAACAGAACCCAGCAAAAACAATGCAACTCATTTCTTCATGCCTCAGTGACTAGAGCAAACTATTCACCATCTTAGCTCATTTCCTCAGTATTTTCTAAGCTAACTAACTGAATTCTGTTAGTTCTCAGGCACACTGGAGGCTTTTATTAGACTGACATTGAAATTTCCATTTCAAAGCTCTCCTCTTGGACCAGGCGTGCTTTTGTGGTGTTACATGACAAGACAAATTATGTCTGGTTATAAATAGCACAAATACTGCTCCTAGGTCAGCAGCACACTACACAATTTAGGTAGATGCATTTTTCAGGATTTAGGTAGATGCAGTCCACTTTCAGGCTGTAAAAGCTTCATGATGGTACACCATTATGTCCAATAACTGTAAAGGCTTGCTGGAATATAGTTGTGAAAACTTGACTGCAGCCATAAGAGCATTAGTAATGTCAGGCATTGATGTTGGATGATTCGTTTATAGATGGAGCTCCATCATTCTAGAAAATGCAATTCCACTGCAATGCTTTGAAGAGGTGAACTTTATAGTCCACTAGCAGACACTTGGCATCAGGTACAGAGACCTTAGGCGCCTGTTTCCCTGCTCCAGAGCATCTCGATTACATGAGTGCTAGTAGGGCTGGGCGATTAATCGAAATCAACATCCAGAATCTATAATTGATCAAAATTTTCCAGGTCGATTATTTCGATTACTTTCCCTTTAAAAACACTAGCGTGTGTGGTGTCACGTGACCCCGCTCGATTATGTTACGTTATTCCGCCGACATGGCCAGCATGGAGAGCTTAAACACTGAGACAACTGAGCAACTTATCAGTGAACTATGAGGGCAAAATAAATAAATAAATAAAATAATCGTTCATTATTCGTATACAAGTTAAAAATTTGTTTTTAGGCCAAATCACCCAGCCCTAAGTGGGAGTGTGCTCACATGAACACACGTGTCAGCAATACAGTCTTCTTTTTCAGGTCATTATCCAGTGATGGCTACTGAGTAGCAATAGAGATGTGTATAAAAGACTGGTACCAAACTGGTCCCAGTTGCTGCCTGGTTCCTGCTGAACTCTGTATAGTCTCCTGTTCAGACGTTGCTGCTGTGGGTGTTAATACTTTCTCACACAGCAGCGTATTCCAAACGGTGGATGCCGAATTGGATCAATGGGGGGACGGAAGATTTTTTTTTTATGTCTTATTTCACTTTTGTCGTTTTTTCATGCTATACCATATTATATATTATTTAACCTTCTTTTTAGTTGTTTTTATCTGTTTATTGGTTTGTTCAAGTCGCACTTTGTGATGGGAACCCAAATTAGGTTCCAAATAAGTACCAATTCGAAAATACTCAGTACCAGGTTTTTTATTTCGGTTGGTTCTGATTGGTTCTGATTTTACCTATAACAGCTGTGTGCGTTGATGCAGTGCCCACTTTCGCCCAAGACAATGCTGCTGCAGTTTGTTCAGACGTTTAGTCCTGCAGCTCCTCGGCACACATCCACGCTGCAGCCTGCAGATACAGCAAGTGTCCAGGGGACTTTGGATCCAGAGCCTGTCGTATAGCACCAGTCGCCACATTAAAATCAGAATCGCGTTTAATGACAGAGTATGTGAACGACACATACAAGGAATTTGATTCCGGTCGATGGCGTCTCTCAAGCACAACAGTATAAAACAACAACATGTAAAGATCCGTGTGTCCATGTCAGCTGTTCTAGTTAAACAGTCTAAAAGCTCGGCTACACTGTAAATTTAAGCAATTTCCTCCGGGATAAATAAAGTTTTCAGAAATGAGGGTCACCCTCAGTGTATCTCAGATAGTGTGATAGATATATAAAAGAAAATCAAGAGTTTTAATTTTTTTTATCTCTTAAAAAATCACAATAAATTAACAGCTAAATCTTCGCACATCTTTTCCTGCAGCGTCTTTATTTCTAGCTTTAAATCATTGAGAGTGGGATCAATAAAAGTACTGATAACTGTCTCTATTGACAAGAAGTATCGGTGTCAATATCGGAATCAGTAGAACCCTAACTGTGCCTGTTCCTAGGTATGAATCCTTATCCTTCCTTCCAACATGTTTTCGACTTCAGACTTTGATCAGGGTCCCTTTATTCTGGCATAGTTTAATCTTCCATGCATGAGACTTAGTCTCATAACTTCACAAGCTATTTTTGTGTTTTCTATCAATCTGTAACCTGGCCTGGTCTTGGCTAACCAAGTAACCATGGCAACATGCCCGTGTGCTGGTAAAAACCGATTAACCATTGGTTAAAAAAAGAAAGTCTTTCAGATAAATCTTTCATTTCCACTGCAGAAATTGCAGCAAAATAACATCACAGTTATTATATTACTCTCACAGAACTCACAACTGACCTATATAACATTAATAACACATTTACTATAACTAACAAAGACTGTTTTCATAGAAACACAGGTGCTGGCGGATGCATGGCTGTGCGAGGCTGAGAATGTGGGCGGAGCCATCTGCTGCCTCTGTTTTTACAAAAAAATTAAATAAAAAAACAAAATAAACACATTCATCTGCAGCCTAATTTAAAAAAGAATCCTCTGTACAATTTTGCCCAGCTTGCGAACCGCATACAGTCGTAGTAAAGAGAGCGAGGCGAGCAGCAAACACTGCTCAGCTCAAGGTCTCAGCATTTCAAAGACAGGTCCCTGAAGAAAATACTTCAGTAGAAGAGTGCCTAGTCGAACATATACAAAATAATAAAATGTATATTTCTCTTCTTCAGTTTTGTACACTAGTGTTCAGATACAACAAGCCAACACTGAAGAACTAGTGCCGACCCTGTCTGACTGACTATCACCATCTGTTAGATAAAGGTCACTTCCAGGCTCTGAAAATTTCCACTGGAACAGAGAAAAAAAGCTACTGCTGATGGGCAAAATGTTCCTGTGTGAAAAAGAGCAGCTCTCTAGAAGTTAGCGGTTTACATTCAAAGTAAAAAATATTTGACTGTCTTAGAAAGTAATGTAAAGTGGTAGCCACGCGTGAACACACTACAGCACACAGTGTGGACAGTGTGAACTTCTTTCTGTATTTAATCTATTCAACCCATTCATCAACTGAAACATGTAGCTTCCTCCAACAGTGAGTTCCCAGGAGCAGTGTGTGGGAATGGTACCTCATTGGTGCCAATATTAGTAATGGGATTCAAACCTACAAACTACTGGTTGCTGGGGCAACTCCCTAATCATCAGGGCACCAGCTGCCCCAGGCTTTAAAAAATCCATACTTATTACAGCAGTAACAGACTCTTAACCACTATCTGTCCTACTAGTAAGTCACTTAGCAGTAAGTTATTAATCTATAGTATTAATACAGTGTATTTTATAGCTTTTATTTTACTATATATATATATCTTGGCTTTAACGGCGTAGAACGGCGTTGGCCCTCCCCCGGTGAAAGACCGAGACAGGTATAAAACGTGCGTGAACAGTGGTGTACTGACCGTCTGGCACACCGGGCGCTGTCCCGGTGGGCTGATCCCAATGTGGACTGAGAATTCTGTGCAGGTAACCATGCTGTCAAAATGCATACTTCCAGACCAGTCTTAGTTTAATGCTATTTTCTCTGTGATTCCTTGGCCAATTCAAAAAGAAAAACCGTGACAAAGTCTTCTTTGTCAACACATTACGTTGACGTAATCGACGTTAACGCCGATATTTTTTTTTATCGCGCGAGATTCTTATCGACCCAGCACTAATATATATAAAAACCGAAATTTTTTGGCCGAAAATTGCAAAAAATGCCTTTTCGGTATCGGCCTATATATTTTTTTATTTGACCGAAACAGTGATGACGTCATCAACAACCGCAGACTGCACCAGACTGAATTACAGTTAACTTGTCTCTGGTGTGGGCGCATTTCCATATATCTAAAAGTGGTTCTTCACTGACTGGTACCAGCTCCATTTCAGTTCAACTCTCTTCAGTTTGGTTTCGTTCAGTTTTCCACGACAACTGGTTGCTATAGCAACCAAACGCAAGGAGAAACAGCCGAGTGGGGGCTCTAAGCTGAGGTAAACAACCCGGCATCATTACAATTGCCAGCATGGGGATGAAATCAGAGGGGTTTTATTTGCCTCAAAACTGAGTCAATGCTAACGCTAGCGCTAATGCTAACGTTCAGATTTTAGATCCAGTCAGTGGAAAACCCCATAAGAAAGACACTCGGAAAGCCGTGGAATGCCATTTTTAGACAGAGTATGAAGCACACAAGAGGCAAGACCTTTAGAGCACACACTCTGCCTGAAAAGCCAATAAAATTTTCCAGTGATTTATGGTTGCCAGTCTCAGAGAATATTCTTCAGACTTCAGAGAATGTTGTTCTTTCACCAGTTTTTAAAGCACTTGCTCTGAATGCACTTTGTTCATGCACTATGTTAAGAATATTAAAATGCACTTGGATACTTGTTTTATGAGAACAGTTTTAATTGTATATTATTTCAGCCATCTTAATTTTAGGCTATTAATGAGTGGGGCCAAGTAAAATATATGTCAAATTATATATTACATTGTGCATTGTTTGAATGCTAATTAAACATGTTCATGTTCAGTTTTGTACCCGATTCTTTTAATAATTTAATGTTTTTTTTTTCTTTTCGGTTTTCGGTCAAGTGTTTCCCCATTTTCGGTTTTGGTAATGCGATTAACGGCGTTTAAAAAATTAATCAATAATTAATCAATAATTAAACCTGCTATAATCAAATCATAGCCTGCTCAGTGAGGACCGGCGTTACTGAGCAGGCGTTAACGGCCCAGCACTACTATATATATTCTCCATATTGTTCATGTCTGTGTGTCTGTGTAGTTTTAACATAAGCAGTTTTCAATTAAGTTATCTGATTCTGATTCATGAGCTTGGCACTGGTTTAAAAGGCTACTTTGTGAATATAAGTCCTACATCGATTCTGCATGAGCTAGACTGCTGGACCCCTTTTTTATATGAACAGAGGACCGAGGAACAGGGAAGAGATGGTGGGGTGCAAAAAGTTTTCACAGGAAAGAAGGCAGAGCTGGAAATGTGCAGGTTGTTAGATTTGAATGAAGAGTAGCTGCAATCTTGGTCCACCATTCCAGCTTCAACTCTTTTCACTGAATGAATATTAATGAACATTTAAAAATGAATGTTCATTAAATAGTGATATAAAGCTCGCCAAATGTTCATAATTATAAGATAGAGAGAACATGTGCCTGTGTTTTATTCATAACATTTCTCGTAGGGAATTCAGAAATCACATAGAATGGAAACCACTGAGGATGGTTTACAAATAGTTGCTATTCGCAATAGTGTTAAAAGCACAGGTTGCTCTGTGCATGCAGTACCGTGTTCAGGAGTTATGAATTCAGAATCACAATGGCTTAAATATGTAGGCCCAGTTTTCCATTTGTATCTGTGCCACCCTTTTATAAGTGCACACTGCAGCCTGAATATTGAGACACGAATATTTTTTCACCCACCAAGTTCTTATGTGTATATGGCACCTAATGAATAATAAATAAGCTCACAGCCTTAGTCAACAACTCCCAGCAAACAACACTTACCACCTCCATGTCAGCTTCTGCAGGCAATTTACGATTGTCATTGTCGCTGTTTTTGTTGGACTCCTTCTCTTTCTGCTCAAAATACTCGAGGAAAGACGGCTTGGCTTGCTGCATTGTTTCCTCGCGATCTGGAAGAAAACAGAATTCACAAAATTAAGGCTTTGATTTGATTCATTTTGAATTAGATTGGCTTTCACTGCATCAACCAATAAATGGGACCACTTAGTCCCACTGATCTGCCGCAGTGCAAACGTAGGAGAGAAACTACAGTGAGCATTCTTTGTAGCCGCATCCTGGTGTGGTAAAGAAATGGTGCTGCATCAGATCACAAGACGCTACAGAGGACAGTAAGGACTGCTGAAAAGATCGTCTCTCGCCAAGCTGTTGCAGATATTTACACGATACACTGCACCAAAAAAGCCACAAGCATTGTGGTTATATAATTTGTTTATTATATACTGTATTTTTTTGCTGTTTTTTTTTTTGCTGTTTACCTAAATCTTTACATTTATTTGCAATTTTTCTGCTACTAGAATACACTGCACTCTGCCGCTGCTGCTCCTGTTGACAGCATTGAACCTCCTCTAGTCCTGTAAATTACTGCACTGCTTATGTTTTATTGTCTCTGTTTAGTCCTGTCCTGCTTCTGTGTAGTCTTAATGTCCTGTTTTCTTTGTGCTGCTCCTGAAAGAATATTGTTTCATTTCACTGTGTACTGTGACAATCTCCTACTTGACTTGATTTGAAACTGCAGCAAAGGTTGAAGAACTTCAACATACATTAGAAACTGCAGCAAATACTAGAACGTTTTACGTTTGGGATGCCAGTTTCATCAATAATTTGGAAACACTCCTGAACAGCTTAAACTACTGCCCTATAGCTATTTTTATACAATGTGCTTGCATGCATTTCTGAACATGTGATGACGCAATATCCCTTCAAGCCACCCACCGCGCGAAGAACCTCAACTTATTATTTATTCAGGCTGTTCAATTATTCAATCATTTCCTTATTGTCCACCCTTTGCTCTTCAGCTCTGGCATATAGAACATGCCAGCATAAGCAGAGTGCATGCTGACATAGCAACCTGGGCATATTTTAATGTCCACTGAAATGAGTGGCAAAATAACCTGAGCCTTGACTTTTGCAGAGGTCATGTTTTACGATTGATTAATTTGTGCCTTACAATGTGTCTAAGTGTGTCTCTGCAGAGGACATGGACTCGTTTACACTCAACAAAACTGACCAGAGGTAAGCAATCTTTCGCCTTTTTGTAGAGTTCTTTCAGGGCTTCTACAAACCCTGGAGCTTTTTACCTCCTAAAACCCTGATTTTTAAGGACAGGTGCCAAGCCAATTCAAAAACACCTGCAAAACAGGTGGAGCTCTACAAGGAGCTCTACACCTCTAAGTCTCAACAAGTGATGGGTCATGATTCACATGCTGCTCCTAATACATTTTTTAAACGTTTCCTCTCTACCAGTATTTTTCTGAGTAGACAAGATTTTGAAAGGACAGAGTATCTGAATGTTCTTACTTTAAACTCACCAATAAATGCTATTAACATTAATATGAATATGATTTGTATTTAACCATTACTAAGTACAGTAATCCCCCAGTTTTACGCGGATCAGGAGTTGCAGAGTCAGTCACACGCATATTTTTTTAAAGAACCAAACTTATCGTTTTACGCAGAAAGCCCCGCAATTACGCAGAAACTGCAAATATGCTCACCTATTTTTTTAAAACCTAACTGTATTGCCGCCACAAGCCCAGCGGTGGCAGTAATATGCTGCAAAGTTGTCAACCACCATAAAAGAAGTAGTTGTTACCTGCAGCGTGCCTGCTCTGTGTCTTGTCCTTCTATTTTAGTATTTTAAACATTTAGGGTTGGTTTCCTGGACAGGGATTAAGCCTAGTCTTGGATTAAGTAGATCTGTGGATGGAGATTTTGCATTGAAAATGAAAGGCTAGTCCAAGACTGGCCCTTAGTGTTTTAAAGTCTCTGACTTAAATGAGCATCAGCACAGAGAGCTGTCTTGTTCTTTTGTGTACGAGTCTTTGCATGCTGTTAATGCTAACCACTAGTGCTAATGGTTTTTAAGCAATAAAGTTTTCTGATTATGACTGTTTACTTACCTTTACATTTTCTACATGGGTAATGCATTAAACTGAGTTTTAAATTAAGTTAAAGTGTTCTGGGATCATATTTGGAGGCATATTGAAGGTTTACACTACAAAAAATAGGTTTTTTTTTTTTTTAAAACCAAAACACAACTATACTTTTTTTTCAATATACGCGGATGCTCTTGGAACGTAACCCCGTGAAAAGCTGGGGATTACTGTTCACTATATGGAGAAAAGTATTTGGACACCTGACCATTACACCAATATGGACTTTAATGTCAACTCCATAGACTTTAATATAGAGTCTGTCCCCTTTTGCAGCTCTAACAGCTTCCACGCTTCTTGGCTGGCTTTCCACAAGATTTTGGTGTTTCTGTGTGAATTTGTGTCCATTCATTATGCAGAGCATTTATGAGGTCTTTGGACGAGAAGGTCTGGACCACAATCTCCATTCATCCCAAAGGTGCTGGATGTGGTTGAGGTCAGGGCTCTGTGTGGCCAGTCAAGTTCTTCCATACCAAACCATGTCTTTACATTATTGCTTTGTTATTGCTATATTTGCGCAGTTAATCTGGAGGAACTTTGTTTCATCTCACTATGTACTTCAACATTTTGTTGACGACAATAGCGTGAACCTTAAAGTACGGCCTACAACACAACATAGTGGAGATGATTCATCAGTGATGTGCCTCCATGGCACCACCCCCAACCATCCCACATCTTTCACTGAACAGTTTCATTATTTTATGATCATCTAAAATGCTCCACACACATGCAATATGTTATGCCCTGCACACTTCATGACTTTCAAACTCAGATCTTGTTAAAATCTTCTCTTCCCCTTTATTTGAAAGTCACTGTGATTTGCAGACTACATGACTGATGAGCGACAGGTTACACAAACTTCCAACAAGGAATAATCTCTAACAAGTCTACCTGGTCTTCAAGCTGCATTCTGTCATGAAAACACGATGATGGGATACTATGAAAGAGAATAATGTGCCCAAATACTTAATTCCTGTCCATTTTCTATGATCCTGTCTGATCTGGGAGTCCAATGGATCTGGTCAGACCTACTGATAAGCAGTCCTGTGCAAAAATCTGAGAAAAATATATAGTATAGCAGTATACGCTTTTAAAAGCAAACAGAATATATACAAATAATGATCATACAGTAAAAATCGATAATTCACAATCGAGTTTCACAAATCCAACAACAGCTGGAGGTACCGTGCAGAAATCTGGAACCGAACCTGTGATCCAAACAGTTACTACTACTTTTTTACAAACAAAACAAATTATATTATTTAATGTTTACCATTTACTGTAATGTTAATGTGTGTGCTTGCTGGAAGAAAGTCCATCATGTTCAGATAAACGGCTTGAAACTGTTTGCAAAGGAGCCCGAGACAGTACAGTATGGGCTACAGATCAGGAACACATATCTGAAAGAGACCTTCAACTTTTCTTTTTTTTATCTAAAAATGGAGGTCAGCAAGAAACAAGAAATGTTTTAGTGCAGATATGCAGTTATAAAAAAATGGAAAAAAATAAAACGAATATAAAAATTTTATAGTCTGAACTCTGATTGGCTGCAGCTTGTTGCCGCACTCACTGCCAGTCACTGCAGTTTCCACAGGATCTGAAGGATCTGGTCTCGCCGAGGGTCCAGATATTTAGTATGCTGGACATCTGTTGGGCGTCTGCAAGGCTTCGGCAAATATCAGATGTCGTCTTCACACACAGTGACCAAGAGCCAATCTGTGAGCCTCGAATGAGTACTAATTCGTCTTTCATCTGGGGGGTTTGTCAGCAATTTCAAAAACTGTCTGCAAGTGGAAAATTAGGGTTAAAATCCTGCAGCGTGAACTTGGCTTTAGGCCTCTGCTGCAGCGGCAACATGAAAAGATTAATCTAGGATGATGCATCTTGAGACGTTGCGATATGGATGTCTGGCATACTAAACCAACTATTATTTATTTAATTTAGCATTTTCATGAATTAACAACAGTTCTATCTGGGTTTAAGCTGCAATATTATGTGCCTTAAACACAGAGAAAATAGTACATTCACATCTTTGTTGATGCTTGTATCCAGTGGCTTGCAGTTTAATCTGGTTGTAATCAGGATATAGAGTGGCAAGTTTGAGGCGAACCAAACCCCACACAGCTGCATTGAAGACAGCGGTGTTATCCACT
Organism: Clupeocharax schoutedeni; assembly: GCA_037974565.1. Taxonomy (NCBI): domain Eukaryota; kingdom Metazoa; phylum Chordata; class Actinopteri; order Characiformes; family Alestidae; genus Clupeocharax; species Clupeocharax schoutedeni. The sequence goes on along the minus strand of JBBPDH010185870.1, from coordinate 1,641 downwards.
AAACCACCACACTAGAGTATAGACTGAATACTGGAGTATCGAAATTCAAATGAGTTGGGCCTTACTTTAGATATACAGTAAGGGGTTACGTTCTGAGAGCACGTATAGTGAAAAACCGGGTTGCTTTTTTTTTTTTTTTTTTAAAGTTGAATGCATTACCTTTAAAGAAAATGTAAAAGTAAACCCGTATTCACCTTTTAATTTAAATTCCCCGCCGAAAAGGTCAAAAGTATTGGGACACTGCAACGAGGTGAATGGTTTTCAAGGAATAACCCCTGATGTACTCGGGCTAAAAATATAAATGAGGACTTGTTGGATAGGTCTCCTGGAGATCTACCGAACTGTGGAGTTTGAAGCGTCTGAGTGCTTGCACCGTGAAGAAATCACGCTTGGAGCACAGGGCTCAACCCTGGTGTGAAATTTTAAAAAAGTGCTTCCAGGTCAGATACAGCCTACCCTGTGTCCCCTTGTGTGAAAATATACAGAAAATATATACTCATTGCCACAAAAAAAAGGATTATATTTGCAGTTTCTGCGCAGTCTCTGAGTTCAGTTTTTTAAAAAAATGTGTGTGTGACTGAATTTGTGACTCCTGATCGGTGTACAATTTGGGGGTTACTGCATTTACATTTGTTTAAGCAACAGAACTGCAGATCTTCTGCTGCAAAACTTTAAAATTCTGAACATGCTCAGCTTGCTGTTAGAACTCCAGCCTGATGCTAATTTGGGTTTCGCAGTTTACGCTGTGCCTATTTTTGAGGCTAGAAAAAAGTTTCACTTGGTTACTTGAGCCACTCACATTTCAGAGAAACCTAGCTCCATATGATTAATTCATGCGATATTTATATTAAATATTTTACCTATGGAAACCACACACTTCACTTCATGAATAATAAAACTCTTATTAAAACCGGCTAAACACTCAAGAATTCTGCAGCAGGTACAGCCAGGCTGCCAAATTTCACATTATCGCTGGAGTGGGTTCCCAGTGAGTTATGCCAGGAGAGAGTGGGAGGGGGTGCCATGTTTGTCTTGTCCTTTTGCTTTATTCTATTTCATAGTATTGCTTAGTTTTCAAACATTATGCCAAAATAAGAAGTACTTTATTATAAATCCCAGTTTCTTAGGATTCTTAATATGCTTAAAGAATCATCTCATTCCATTGTTGTGATATTATAGACATTTTCACATTACAGCCCCAATTCAATCTCAAATAAGATTAAATAAAGCTGAATTGACATGAATCATCAGTCTCCACATTAACAATATTGTATGATGAAAACATTCATTCTACATTCAATTTGAGTATATCATTTAAGCATCCTTTAAAGTCCTTCAGAAGAGCCAAAATTATAAGCTGGCAAGTTCTGCTGTAATTCATTGTTGATCACTCTTTGTTAGTTCTCTGCTGACCAGCCTACTCTAATGAGGGGGAGAGAATATAAAAAAGATTATAAAATACAGAGTGGTTACAGGGAGCCTGTTGCCTAATCTTTGTCATATTAAGGAGATAAATTAAAGAATTGGAACAAATGTCTGAAAAAAACCACCAGTATACTGATCTCCGCCTGATCATCTGGAATCATCTGCTCCTGGTTCTTCACTGGTTCAGGACTTCAGTTAGAGGCTCTTTGTTCTGCT
>JBBPDH010185844.1:0-15728 GCA_037974565.1 Clupeocharax schoutedeni | reverse complement strand
AGACAGACAGACAGATAACCCAATAGACAGACAGACAGATAGATAACCCAATAGACAGACGGACAGATAGATAACCCATTAGACAGACAGACAGATAGATAACCCAATAGACAGACAGACAGACAGATAACCCAATAGACAGACAGACAGATAGATAACCCAATAGACAGACGGACAGATAGATAACCCATTAGACAGACAGACAGATAGATAGATATGCAAATAGATAGACAAGGGTCCCTTTACAGTGACACTGTCACTAAATCTTTAATGTGTGTGCGTGCGCACCCACAGCCTGTAGGCAGTAGAACTGTTTCTATTGCAGTAATGTCAACACAGCAACTGTACTACATTAAAACTGTGTGTGTGTGTGTGTGTGTGTGTGTGTAAAACTAAAAAGGAAGGATTGACAGATCACAGACCCCAGAACATCAGTCACATATTTTTTTGAAGGCAAACACACACACCCTCATCTCTCCTTTCACTCAATCTCTTTTCTCCCTCCACCTCTGTTCCTTTCTCTCACTCACACTTTTCTCCCTAACTCTCTTCATTCAGTCATTCCTTTCTCTTTTCCGTTCTCTCAATTACTTTTTTTCTCTTTTCTCTCTATTCTCTGACCTTTTTTGACCAATCTTTCTCTTCTCTCACTTCCTTAACTTGGTCTCTCTCTTCTCTCCCTCAGTCTTTTCCTTCATTCGGTCCCACTTTTCCTTCACTGTCTCTCTCACTCATTCTTGTTCTTCTTTCACTTGGTCACTCTCAGTCTCTCTCCTCACTTAGTCTTTCTCTCTCTCTCTCTCTCTCTCTCTCTCTCTCTGAGTGTTAATTACAGGCCGTACTGCGGTGGTCCATAGGAAAAACTTTATTGGTCAGTTTGCATTAGGGGGGTGGGGCTTCCACAGAGGGGTGGAGATGGTGAGAGGAAAAGAGGAACAGAGGAAAGAGCGCTGAGTAAATTGTATCCATCATCATCATCATCATCATCATCGCTTAAGTGAAACATCAACAGAATAATAAACCATAAACAATAATACTGAAAGTCAATGCAGCAGAAACAGAATAACGGTGATAAAAAGGTTTCGCATGAGAAGAGGTCAAACCAGCAGCCTGAGAGAGCAGGAGTGTGTGTGTGTGTGTATTTACTTTAGAGTGTTTGTTGGTTTGAGTGCTGCAGAAAGGTTTTAAGAAACAGTGTAACTGAAATCTATGCTCTGCCCACAGGTGCATTCCACTGTAGTGCATTTCACTGCTGTGAGATTTAAATGTAAATATTTGTCATACATGAACACACCACAGCACACGGTGTGAATTGCATGATTTTTTTTCTCTGTATTTAACCCATTCACCAAGTGAAGCAGCAGGCAGCCAGGAACACGGTGCCCAGGGGGCAGTGTGTGGGGGGATGGTACCTTGCTCAAGGGTACCTCAGTGGTGCCACTGGCAGTCTTGGGATTGGAACCCATGACTTTCTGATCACAGGGGCAACTCCCAAACGACTAGGACACCAGCTGCCCTAGTGCTGCTATCTCAGTTAATGTTGGCTACACTGGTAGCTACTGTAGCGATTACTAATGTTACTAGCCAGCTAGGTTGAGGTTGAGCCTACACCACTAGTTACTGTAACAAGGTTGAAGCTACTCTAAAGGGTTTACTAATGTTATTAGCTACCTAAGTCAACATTGTAGGCCACACAGCTAGCTACTGTACCAAAGATGAGGTTACAGCAACATCAACTCAGCTATATTATGGTTATGGGCTACACTGTCATGCTACTATAGCATGGCTCAAGTAACATAACTGCTACTGTTTCTAGCTAGCTAAGGGAACATTGCAGGCTACACTACTACAGTAGCATGGCTGACGGTACACTATAGGATTTGCTAAAGTTAATAGGCCGCCAAGTTATTGCTGTAAGCTATGCCATTAGCTTCTCTAGCACGGCTGAAGTTACTGTAACAAACATTATTATCCAAGTAAGGTAAGCTAGCATACATTGCTAACTACTGTAGCATAGCTAAAGCTATTATACGGGATTTGCTAAAGTTACATAGCTAGTGCTGTAGGCTACTCTGCTAGCTACTGTAGCATGGCTCAAGTAACTCAGTAAAGTTAACTGTTGCTCTAGTTGTAGGTGTGTAACAAACTCCATATAACAGAGACAAAGCTAAAGAAGTGGGGTCTACACTGGGGTTCTCAAACCAGTATGAGAACCTCTGCCATATGGTACTAAAGAGAGTTCTGTGACATGTCAGGCAGTTCTTTGAGGGTATGTATTATTAGAAGAACCCTTTTCTAAGGGTGTACAATTTCTCACTGGGCTGAATGGAATTTTCAGGAGTGTTCTGTACAGATTAGCATCACTACAGTAGGATGCAGGAGCAGGCAGAGCTTGGAACATATTTGTGGTTATCTCTTCATTGGGATCGGAGTGTTTTGGCCTTGTTTCTTTTTTTTTCCCTAGATAATACTTTTACTCCTGAGGTCAAACTCCAAGCAAGAACCTGCCACACAGCCTGCAGGCGAGTGTGTGTGTGTGTGTGTGTTAAAAAGCAGTCTCAGCATACCTGTGTGTGTGGGTTTAGTTGTTTTCCTCATTAAGCAGTTAAGGCTTTATGAGAGTAATTAGATTCAGCAGCTTTTGGACTGCTGGGTTTAGATCTACTGCCAGCGTTTGTGTGTGTGTGTATGTTCCCAGCACGTACGCCACTCATCAAAAGTTTGAGGACACCTCTTCAAAACACTTTCCAGTACTGCTTAAAAGCGCTGTGCTGATGTGCCGCTGATTCCCAGTGGAGAACTGTGACTGAGCTCGGCCTTCTGTTCACAAACAACTTCTGTGATAATGCTAATTCCTGGTAGCGCCCCCGTGGGATTCCTAACAGGATGTTAGCACTAAAACTGGTGAATGTTAACACACATGAACGTTTTTAACCGTCCTAGAGCCTGTTGAAGCTTTTCAGAGAAGCTTGTAATGTGTTTTATGTGAAGCTTTAACAGACATTAACACACATTAGAGCTCTACAATCAGTGACATATCTAGAACAGCCTGAAACTACACACAGCCTTACACTATGGTTCTGCAGTCAGTGATGTACCTAGAACTGACTGAAACCTGTACTATGGCTCAGTTAGTGGTGTATCTAGAACACCTCAGTAGACCATGGCTTTACAGTCAGTGATGTATCTAGAACTCCGGCTTACAATAAAACGCTTTCTTAAATTGGCTCTGCAAACAACGACTTATCTAGAACAGACTAAATCCTGGTTACATTGACTTTACACCCAGGGTCTTATCTAGAATTGCCTGAAATGTACTTACTCCATTTTTTCTAATTTTGTTGGTAGTTAATTTAACCTAAAGAACGGAGCAATGGGAGAACTCGCTCGGCTGTATCGGTCTAGACACTACTGTGAGAAACGTCCCGATGGGACAGTTTTCTGTTTCGTAATACAGAAATATATCGCTGCAGTGCCTTAAGTCTCAACACAGCAAACTTGATGGTTCTGTTAAATAAAAATGAACTAATATGACATGACCTAGAGATAAGTTAACCTACTTTGAAGACCCAGATGGCCCTGGAGGATCCCCACTGTGTGCTTTTATGATCATCACATGTTCTCCTTGGACTGAAGAGCAGCTTTTGAACCTTGATGAGCAGTATTTTTTCCAGACTGTGGTTCAAATCTCTTGCTGAAGGACTTTTAGCTTAAAAGTGCTTTACCAAAACAAGGGAGGGGAAATGGGCGTGGTCTTTTTCTTTAAGTAATGTTTCCAATGTTGGCACAAGATTTTTAGATTTATTTGTTGGTTATTGTGTTGATAAGTTTGGTTCTAAATTCCCAACATATTGGGAAAATTCAATGTGCAGTAACTTTTGCACAGGCCACATTTATTGTAATATTTAGGTCCCAAAGTTTTCAGTTCCATGATGAGAGTGACAAAGGTCCCCAAACTTCTGACTAGTGCAGAAAAAACAGATCCTAAATGTAATAATAGTAATACTATGGGTGTGTGTGTGTGTGTGTGTGTGGTGTTTTTGTTTCTTTGCTGGCATTCTAACCACAAAAATAGAAAAGAAAGGGGGAAAAATAAAATAAAAAAGGGAAATGTTGGAGTTACAGATACAAAAATTCTTCTCCAAAAAGTTCTCTATTTACAAAAAACCATTCTGCATTTTTAAAAAATTCCTAATTATTTCATATTTCTCATAAACAGGGCTCTAATAAAATGTAACTTCATTTTTGTTTTGTTTCTAAACAGAATACATTATATACAGGATCTCAGACTGTAACAAACAGACTTAGAAAATAACCAAATAAACAAAGAAAGCAGATTAAGTGAGAAATGCAAACATTTTCCTCCATTTGTTCTTGTTTACTTATGTTTTCTGTAAAAAAAAGGTTATGCTGCTTTGCTGCTTGTTCATACCAACAGAAAAAATACAGCACTACTTTGGAAATATTTATTGAATTTACCGTTCAGGTGTGTGTGTGTGTGTGTGTGTGTGTGTGTGTGTACAGTGTTATTAATGATGTTATGAATGAGCGCTGATGGTCGTTATTAGCGTTAAAGTAAAGCGAGTGTTAGTGTTTGTGGAGTAAAGCAGTAAAATATAAAATATGTACAAATACAGTGGCGGTTTTACGCTAAACACTGGCGGCCTTTTCGTCGCGTAAAGATGCCGTATGACTTACATGAAACACTTTACAAAATATTTTGCATGAATGTGTGTTTGACAGTCGATTCAGGTTTAATATTGAATAATTAACTGTTAATATTCACTTTAAATGAACTGGAGGAAAAGAGAGAAACAAGTAAAAAAAATGTAAATGAATCACATTTAAATAAAACAAAATGAAAATGATGAAATTTCTCCAGCCCAACAGCAAGACTGTTCCGTTTCAAATGGCTGGCGGAGGTGTGTGTGTGTGTGTGTGTTAAATAAACATGTGTGTTGAAACCTTCCACTAACTTGTCTTTCAGCGGATCGGCTTTAATATCCTAAAAACACAAACAGAAGGGAGATGATGGACGAGAGAGAGAGAGAATCGCAGTAGAAAAAAGGGAAAGGTAGAGAGAGAGGAAAAGAGGAAAAAGAAATAAGAGAAGAAATAGAAAAAGTAAACAAGAAAGTAAAAAAGGGGGATAAGAGAGGGAGAGGGAGAAAAGAGAGAAAGAAACGAAGGAAACCAAAGGAGGACAAGAGAGGGACAAAAAAAAGCAGAAGAGAGAGAGAGAAGAGAGACAAGAGGAAATGGTTTATTCATGTTTTCCCTAAAGGAGACAGAAACATTCCTGATCTTCGTGTGTGTGTGTGTGTGTGTGTGTGTGTGTAAAATCTTTCCATCTTCTCCTGACACTTGTCTGTTTTCATGAAGATGGATGGATCACATGCCGTTTGCTTTCTGTTTATTTGATCAAATCTGAAATAGTTCCACAAGTTTTCTTTTGATGGCTCGAGAAAATGTGTTATTCTCAACTAAAACTGAAATTTTTGTGTGTGTGGTATGTATTAACAAGAATCGAACATCCGGGTAACTGAGGAACACACACACACACTCCGCTGTGTAGACAGGGCTGGTTCTACTAGCTCTGGATAGGGTTGTAATTCCACCAAATTCCCAGAATTTCTTCATAATGAAGTGTTCAAGATCAGAAAGGTTCAGAGCGGGTTTAGTTTGAAACGCTCAGCTCTAGAGAAACTCTAGAGTGGTGGTGAAACCAGTGGTGGTGAATGGAAGCAGACGTCTCACACTAAAGACCTTCACAGAAAGTTATTCCATGAAATGGTTATGAATGCGCTGCCTGAGGTGTGAGATTATATAACCAAAGTTCTGAGAAGGTTTTGGTCTTAAAACCCAGTCATGGTGGAGGGAGACATGCAGAGTGCCCAAAGAAAATGTAAAAATAGATGGAATTCCCTATGTAACTTTTATACTGACTGTGTGTGCGTGTGTGTGTGGATTTAAAACCTAGCGGAAGTTCACAAGATTTCTGTAAACGAATGAAACAAGCTGCGGGAAAAAAATAAAATAAAACTACTAACATGAAAAAAGTCTGTTTGTGATTGGCTGGAGAATTTTCCATTATAAACGTCCACAGCCTGAGTCTATAGAGGTCAGACTGAGAGAGAGATACACGCACACGCACACACACACACACACACACACACATACGAGAGGAAACGGGAAGTGCAAGACGAATTTTATCCCTCACTCGTCCTTTTTCCCCCTCTTTTCCTCGCCCTCATTTCCATCCTGTCATCCCAAAATAGGTCCAACAGAAGTCTCAGCGTCTTCCCTGTGTCTCATCCCGAGACACGAGCGTCGCTTTCTCTTTCTCCACGTCTTTCTCTCTCTCTTCTAAACCTGTAGTCCTTTGCTGTTTTTTCTCCATCCCTCTATCCTTTTGTCCTAGAGGTTCAGAGCTCGAAAGGAAAAAAAGTTCAGCAACATATTTCTGTCCCTCTCTCTCTTTTTTAATCCGTGTAGGCCTTCACTTGCCTGTTCTTCATCCCTCTTTTCCGTCCATCCCCGAAAGGGAATCGGAAATTAAACGATCTTCCGCTGTCTCATTTGAAGACATATTTGTCCTTTTGTCTTTCTCCAGCTTTCTTTTTTTATCTGTGTAGTGTCCTTCCGTCCCTCTCTTTCATCATTCCGTGCCTAAAATCTGCAAACTGAAGACAAAAGATCCAACATGTTCCTTCTCTCTCTCTCTCTCTCTCTCTCTCTCTCTCAGACTTTGTAGTAGATGTTGGCGGGACTTTGTGGGGGCATTTCCTGGACGATGTAGACCGGGTGTCCGTAGTCCCCGCTGACTTTTTCGTAATGCGGGCAGTAGTTGTTCTCGCTGGTGCGCAGTGGGATGATGATGTCGCTGGGCTCTGCCCCGGCGTGTGTGGTGCCTTTGGGCGGAGCCAGTGTGCTGAGCGACAGCGTGGTCCCGCCCCTAGGCTGCGAGTGCTTGCGGCTCCTCTTGCGCAGCTTGAGCAGCAGGACAATGAGGACGATGATGATGAGGATGAAGACGAGGCAGCCGGCGCTGATGGAGGCAAAGACGGCCGGCTTAGACGCAAAAAATCCATCAGCGGAACCGGAACCAGAACCAGAACCGGAACCAGAACCAGAACCAGACTTAGTGTCTGAGGAAATAAAGAAAGGGAGATCAGTAAACTGTGGGCCGGCAATAAATATTTCATAAAAATAATCAGAATATTTATTCATATTTAAATGATCACAGAAAATCTCTTTTGTAAACACATCCCCAAAACTTCTCTGGGCCTACTCAAACCACTCAAAAGGTGGAGCAGACGTGGTTTAGGTCAGTAGAACTTGCTTTGCTCTAAAAATGAACTAAACTTCAGCACTACATGCAGCCATTTCAGACGACACCAGGACTGCGGTGTCTGAGCTGGTTTGTGAAAACAGACCCTGTTGTGTAAAACGGCAACATTTGGCTACACAGTTCTTTATTATAGCTCAAAGTAAGTCATACAGTGTCCTAAACCACGGCCACAAGTCTGCTCCACCTTAATGAAGATGAAGAAGTTTCAGGGAAGTGTTTACAGTACAAGATGTGGGTGACTACTGACTACCAGTATTAGCGACACTAGCTTCGTAGCTCCAGGAGCAAAACTGGGACTCCAAAACAACAGCGAAAGTGGGAGTGTAGGACGCTCACAACTTTCTGAGCAAGAATTCCCAGTTAAGGAGATGCTCGAAGTTCTGAGTAATGAGCCCCATTTTAAACCTTAACTATCATGCGCTGTCACTGTCCCACTTCCATCTCTTCAATATCATCATTAACATAACAGACACACCTTTGATTATTTATGTTAATTAGAATAATTACAATAATAATATTAGTAGTAATAACAATAATCATAAATAATAGCCCTCTTTCTCTCTGTCTGTCTTTGCCTGATGAAGTTTGGACCTCCTGTAGGTTAATAGAAGCAAGGACGTGATGGAAGCATGCTACATTAACTCATAGATAACACACACACACACACACTGTATTATTGTAATGGGGTCATAATGGAGCATGAAGGGCAGCGAGGTCGGATCTGATTGGATGGCGCAGTCAAAGTTATGAGCAAAATAGTTTCACTACTGAAACATTATGCAGTAAGAAGGTGTGCGAGGAGTGTGTGTGTGTGTGTGTGTGTGTGTGTCTTCTTTCATGCACATCTGATTCTAGTTTGTCTAAGTTAAACTGAGACTGCAGGGACTCTCTCTCTCTCTCCCTCCCTTTTCTCTCTCTCACTCACTCTCGTCTCCCTTTTTCTCTCCCTCTTTTTTTCTTCCTTTCTCTCACTCACTCTTTCCCCTCTCTGGTCTTTTTCATTCTCTCTTTCCCTCCTCTCTATCCCCCTTTTCTCTTTCTGTCTCTTTTTCTCTCTCATCCTGCCCCTCTCTCTCACCTTTACCCCCAGCTACTATGGGTCCGTCTCTCTCTCGTTCTCTCTCTCTCTTCCTGGCCGGGCTGGTCGTTGGGTTTTTTATCTCGTTGTCCTGATCTCGATCCGGAGCTTCTGTCAGCTCTGGGTCTGCAGCGTTCGGGTCTGAAACACAAACACACACACACACACACACACACACACACAAAGAACATGTAAATGGTCAGTCCTGAGAAGCTACAGAGACACAAAAAATAAACACTACAAGAGTGGAGTGTTTATCTTATTTCTTTTTTATCATACATAAATAAATACATTTATGCTTCTGGCCTAAAACACTCACGCAGCCCTTTATATTACTGTTATGTATTATTTTATAAACAAAAAATATACTCTTGCAAAATTATAACAATTTAAATGTATATTATATGATACATTTAAATAATGGCATATAAAGTGTCATATTTTGACATTTTCATATTTTTATTTATACATGAAAAACAATGCAGAAATAACCAAGTATATAAACTGATTCTGAATATTAATGTGATAAATTATCATATATATGTACAGTATATTTATATGCATTACTATACATTGAATTATATATAATATATAACATAATACAAATACTAACAGTATATATTTACATGAATATATAAATAACAAATGTTTTATTTAATACATAAAAAAATTAATATATCAATAATAAATAGTGAACTGCATTATTTAAATACAAATATCTGTTAAATAATTTATATTTAATTAAGGTAATGTAATAATATAAAAGTGATAATAAATACATTGCACTATATCAGTAAAATGTCTGTACAAAAAAGAAAATTAAAAAAATAATTATATATATATATATATATATAAAATTAATAATACATTAATATATCATAATTTATATTGAACAAATGTAGTAATCTCTATGAATGAACCATTCCAGTCCAGTGTGTGTTAAATTCCTACACAAACACCTCCTTCTGCTTTATGAGGGACTGATTAGTGATCAGCTGAATCACATCTTATTTAATGAGGAAAAGTATAAAAACACTGCTGTAATCGACTCTCTCCTCACACAAGACCAGTTGGATGGCAAAACACTACTAGAAGTACGTCAAATGCAATTACTTCCATTTTGTTTGAGTGAACAAGAAATTGATTAATTTAAATGATTGTTTTGTAAATGCTGCATCATTTCCCTTTTAAACATATTTATTGTCAGCAGTTCTAAAACTGAGACGAAGCTGTTCAGTTCAATATTTGCTCTTATAATTGTAATGGAAAATAATAAGATGCATTATATGAGGGTAGATTTGAGTGAAAGTGTTGGGGTGTGTAGAGGGAGCCGGGGTGTTAAACATTAGGAGTTTTCAAACATTCTAATGTGTGCGGTTTCTACCTGCGGAGGCCTGTTTGTTTTGAAGGTTTTTACAGAGGAAAGTGTTGAGCAACACATTCCACACTGACTGAAGTTCCTCCATTGGACGAGTTCAGAAACATCCCATAAATACATCAGTAAATAAATAAATAAACTCATAAAAAACACATTTCCCGTGCTGACCTTGTGACCCACAGCCCCTTTTTAAAGTCACTTTGTTGTAAAAAAGCTATTACGCCACACTTTTTCTCAGGCAGCCCAATGTGTAGGCTGTGTATGTGTGTGTATGTGTGTGTGTTTGAGGGAGGAGATACACAGCTTTGCTAAAAGAACATTAATAACCTGTTACGGCCCTCCAGGGTGTCGTGAGCTCTCTTAAAGCCAAATGGACTGAATCATTAGCCAATAAGATTGTCCGGATGGATGAGTGACGGAGACAGCGCGCTAATCCCTGAGGACCTGAACGTCTAACTGTGAGAGGAAATAAATGTGTCTCAGTGAGACAACACACAATGTGCCATGAAAAAGAGGGTGTGTGGAAGAGTGTGTGAGCTCTTTGTATGAGTCAGAACAAGCTGATGTGAAATTTTAAAATGCTGCTGGTTTTCAATAGATGAAGCACTTTCTCTTTCGAGTTCTGGGGGTCAGAAAAACGTGTAGTTTGATACCAGACTCTATGTGCGGCTGATGGCTCAGTGGTTAGGACTGCTAAGCACCTCTGAGGTACCCTAAGCAAGGTACCGACCCCACACACCACTATGTTCCTGACTGCCCGCTGCTTCACTTGGTGAATGGGATAAACGTAGAGGAAGAATTTCATGCTGCTCACACTGTGTGCTGTCGTGTGTTCACGTATGACAGAATGGTCACTTTATATGTTAGAGTCAGACACTCTGTGTGCTTCTGTCCACACAGACCTCCTGGTGTAAACAACACTAAAATCACCACACATTTCATTAATCTCATCATTAAATGTTGTGACTGTAATGAGAAACGAGACTAAGAAGTTGTTCCGACGCCAGTGTGGCGCAAGCAGGAGACACTGAAAACAAGAAGAGGCTCTCCGCTCTGGGAAAGGAGCTAGTTTACAAAAAGCACAAGAACAAGAACAAAAGAAAACTAACCACAAGCAAGGCCTTTGGCTGATGGTATAAAAAACAAGGCCTCGAGTGACAGCTGAGAAAAGCAACGCCCAGTGGCTAAGCTAACGCTAACTCCTAAAAGTGTAATATGGTGCGGAAGGGAAACGGAGTGAGAGTAGAAATGCATTCTTGAACGAGGGAGAAGCGAGCCAAGGTGGGTCCGGAGTCCAGTGGAAGTCCAGTGTCAGGTGAAGTAACTGAATGCATTACAGATTGGTGTGTGTCCAGTTAGTCAGACGCGGCTGGAAAAATGCCTGGTCTGTTTTGGAGACTCTATGGCTCCGTCCACACCTGGCATTAAAGCCGCCCTCACCTGATCCCATCACATGGGACAACACAGAGCTCTTTACACCTGGCGTTCCAAACGCATCTCCGGTGACCACTCCAGATCAGATTTCTTATTTATTTATTTATTTATTTGTTTGTTTGTTGGTTTGCTTTGCCTTTATTTTTCCAAGAAGTTTAATTGAGATTAAAATCTCTTGTACAAGAAAGATCTGGCCAGGACAGCATCCAGACTCATCCAAGCCTACCGCATATTGAATACATCAAATATGATGCAATACACACATACATACACAAATTCACAACTGGGCCATTCAGAAGCACAGCGACCTCTTACGGAAAACAACTACAAGTCTCTTTCACCTTCGAATTTATCATTGGTTAAAAATGTTTCTAACTCCATGCACAATAAGAAAAGGCAGCTTTTTCAGTCAAACCTGGGGTTTACTGCTTAGATGAGTGTAACTGGTAACTACTAAAACTAAGACCAAGTAATTTACTAAGATACACTGGACATTTTTCTTTTGGGAATAAAAATACAGCTGTGCTGTTGTCTACAGGCAGCCAACAATGTCCATCTCACCCAATCATAAAGAATACAGAGATGAGTAAGAGACTTGGCATTAGGAACAAAAGGCAAGGATGCATGAAACACTGGAACAAGGCTGCTTAAAATAGAAGATGAAGCATATTAAGTATATCACCATAGTCGCTCACAAACAAAAAAGCAGCTTCCACCTATATTAACTTAGCACTAAGGGAAAACATGATTTATTTCTAAACTAAAAACCAATTTAACTTCCTGACTAATTTGACTATATGCATGTTAAATGAAAATCTACCACCTGTCCATATGCCCGATTATACGATAGGATAGATGAGTTCTGCACAAATTTCCAGCATAGTTTTCCTGAAGTAAGAGCATTTGCGTGCTGTTGAGCCGCAGTCACACGTGCTCTCACTTTAGGATCATTAATGAGAACAGTCACAGTCTCAATTATTGATCAAGACAGGGGTCTGACAATCAGACTAGTGTCTCTGAGACACATTGCACCCCATTCCCACAAGTGTCACTGATGATTGTACCATCCAGGGCACAGGTTAACCCTTACAGCTGGGTAGCCTAGTGGTTAAGGCATCCACCCTGCGACCAGAAAGTCCGTGTTCAATCCCCAAGGCCACTAGGCACCACTGAGGTACCCCGTCCCACACACTGCTCCCCGGGCGCCGTGTTCCTGGCTGCCCCCTGCTTCACTTGGTGAATGGGTTAAATACAGAGGAAGTATTTCGTGCTGTTCACACTGTGTGCAGTGGTGTGTTCACGTATGACAAATGGTCACTTTCACTTTTCTTTTCTTTCACAGCTAAATGCATTAGTAAAGTCTGATCAAAAACGGTGTAAAACAGTCAAGAACCGTGTTCCCTCTGCAGGTTTTTTCTGGTTTGTTTTTTAATAATAAAAGACATTTCGAAATACTATTATTACATGTTTTACAAAACAATAAAGTTAAATTACAATAACTTTGGTTCTGCGTGACTTTAGTTCTGCATGACATAGGAACACCAAACGAACGTCTGACACCTTGAGCATCAACACATGGATCCATGCTGCTCAAGTTATATGGGTTAATGCTACCCAGCTTTTACAGCTCGCAGTGAAACTAGATATAGTATTGTATTTCCAGACGTTTTGTGCTTGATATCCAGACCTTCTCCTGCTTGTTCATCTGCTGCTGTACTTCAGGCATGGACCTGCAGTGCATTCTAGTCACCCTTGTAGTTCACTGGAAGCTGGATGACAAGAGCTAATATGGCATTTAAAAAAATCTAACTATAATGAATGAAAATGTTCCACTGGAAGGGACTTAAGAACGCGTAACAGGAAAGTTTAACCATCGGTCACTGCATGTCTGGTGGCGAGAGCATGTTGCCGCGTGTTAGATGATGCCATTCTGAATGAAGCTATTTAATCATTTGCTGTTCCATAAGCCCACTTCCTGTGCTGGGAATATTAGGGATCACTTGTGGAATGGAATGCAGCTCTAGATTAGTCAACAGAACCCACAACTTAATCTGTCAGTCATTAGGTGTGTGCAAGTCCTAATGTTGATCTATTTCACCGCCGTTGGAACAAATATGGGTGAAAAGGCTTTTACGTTTGAATGTAAGTTGTAAGGTTTTTAAGTGAAAAAAGAAAAACGAGGTCTCCGAAAACAGTTTGATTGGAAGTCAATGGGAATAAAACAATTTTGTTGTATTTCTACTGGTCTATCATGAAATTGTACCCTAGTGCAAAAGGTAAAACCTATATTTTTTTATGTGTGTAAAAAAAGGAAGAAGGCAAGGAAGGAGGAAGAAGACACACTGAAGTTTGGGTCAGCAGCACTCTGACTTCTAACATAAATGGCTGTAACCTTTTAGGTTAGGGGTGTACAACTTTTACACACCCAAGATTCACACATGATTAATCACGCTGTTTCAGTGTTAATCGTTTAAATCAGAACATCTCTAAGATTATGAACTTTTGACAGAGGGTCATCGTCACACACTGACCTCCACAAATAACATTAGAGTTCATCTCTCCCTCATTACACAGTCGAGTAGTTTCTCTATCAGTGAAGAGTAATTAATGAATGAGCTCATCCGGACGGGAGTAACAGGCGGAACATTTTTCCCAACGTACACATTTACCGAGCATCGCTCAAAACAGTGACATTCATGGACGTTTATAGACTCTGCCAGCACTCACTAAGAATTTGGTGTGTGTTTTGTTGCATATCGTTTCCTATAATATGCAATACTCTGAATAAACTTCCATAAACTTCCCTAAAATTATGCAGTAAAATATCTGACAGCAGTCATTTTACATAAACTTACATAAGACCATGGAAACACCCTGAAATATAACAAACAATTCAATAAAGTGATACAGAAATGTGTGTTTACTGCACCTGGAGCCCCAGTTATCTGAGTATTGAGCAACATTAGCCTGATACTAGCTTAAGCTAACAGACGGAGTGACTAAATCAACACAGGTTAGAATAGGACCGCGGCTACAGATACGTTATAAACCCACACCCACAGACACACGCACATACATACAGCACATCGTACTCACAAACACTCAGACGTTCAGTTTTCACCACTCAGTTTCTTCCTCTTCAGAGACCTATTCATTTATTATGTGGGTCTTATTACCATTAAAATAACTGTTGTTAAATATTCCATAAACAATTTCTTGAAAAATGATCATTAGTCTGTGATGCAGGTGGAAAATGGGATGATGCAGGTCAGAGTGAGATGATGCAGGTGCTGCAGTTGGGAAATGGGATGATGCAGGTGGGAGATCCTACAAGTTCTTTGAGTGAAGTCATCTTGTCCCATGTGAGCGCCAGAAAGCCAGTAATACGCAGGAATTAATACTAGTGTTCTATGTAATACTAGTACAGTGTTACGTAGCTGACTGTAGTTTAAAACTAGTTGAACAGTGTGTAGTTGAATGTTGGTTGTGTAGACAACAGTTGCAGTATTTGAACTCTGTTAAACTGTACAAGATTAAATGTAGTCTTCAGTGCTTCAGTGTAACTGAACATTTTTGGAGTTGAATGTTATGTAGTGTCCCATTAAGTCACGGAATTAGGTTGGTGTGTGGTTTTGTGTGTGTGTGTGTGTGTGTTACTCACCCTGTCCCACTTTCATGATGATCTTCATGGATCTGGTGCTACACACTCCTCCTTCCCTGTTCTCCAGACCCTCCAGTGTTCCATTAGAAGTGGCTGAGAGAGAGAGAGAGAGAGAGAGAGAGATGTATTTAGTATTAGCTGTAGTTTTTACAGATTGATGGTATTTCTGATTACAGGTCATGCTGCTGAAACCAAGCTGGCAAAGAAATCCCTGATTCAACTCTATAAATCACACACACATGCACACAAAAAACTCACACAAACACACTATACACACACACTCATACACACACACACAGAGGAAGTACAGATTTGACCTCATAAATTAAACTGAGCTACTACTGGATTTTATTTCAGCAACACACTAACGCAACCTTTAATTCTGTGTGTGTGTGTGTGTGTGTGTGTGTGTGTTTGTGTGTGTGAGGAAATGATAGATGTAAAGCACAGGGCTGTGTTCTCTTCTTACAGCTGCATACGATAGTAATCTGAACTCATGGGAATGTGGCCACACACACACACACACACACACACACACACACACACACACACACACACACACACGCCCACCCAATACAAAAGCTCCACAAATCAAAATTCTCTCGCATTCTCAACTTGAACACCGAACACCAGCAAAAGGCCTCTGTGTGTGTGTGTGTGTGCGTGTGTGTGTGTGTGTGTGTGTGTGTTTGTGTGTGATTCTCTAGACAGCAGTGGGTTTCTTGAATAAATGCTCTCATTTACAGAGTGTTTAAGAGAGTGCTTTTGATACCTCAATCACACACTTACACACACACACACACACACACACACACACACACACCGA
>JBBPDH010185838.1:0-18045 GCA_037974565.1 Clupeocharax schoutedeni | reverse complement strand
GCCTGTGGTTCTGTCAGTCTCTGTTTTGGTTTTGGTTTGGCCCACGTGCCTCTGTTTTGTTTTTGAAAATAAACCCTCCTTATCATGGATCCCTGGTCTGGTGCTGGCGTTTTTCCAGGTAGCTCCGGGGCCACGCGTAACAGCGTGCCCCGTGACAATTGTGTTGCGCAAGCTAATCAAATAGCCATGCATTTTCCATTATGTTCATGATGGACAACTAAAAATGCTACACCTGATCTACCTTAAATGTTTGAGCGTCCATGCACACAAAACTACTTAAAGTGCAGTTGAATTTGTGACAGTTTAAATTAGATGGCGCAACAGATTCTGAATAGGCTGAATAGAATTTTTCATGGTAGAGGGCTTGGGGCACATGTATATATCAAGGGTTAATTGTGCTTATAATTAATAATAAAATCATGTTATTTCTTGATTTATTTTATGATATGATATCATTTTTGTCATTGCATAATGGAAATGAGCCTCACACTGTGCTGAAAATCAGAGTTGTTACTCTGTGCTCATCTGTCTTTCAACTTTTTACAAAACAAGATTCTTTACATGCCATTCGCTGGCAGAGAGCCTTCTCTCTCTTCTACACTTTAAGTCAGATCAGACTGCATTTTCACCTCAATTTCAGCTTGTTTCATCTGTACTGCCCCCCCCCCCCACACACACACACCACACGCACACGCACACACTTATACACACACATACACACACACCCTCTTAGAGGCACAGGTCTGCACTCAATGGAAATGGCTTTGCAGCAGATAGGGCCTGGGAGAGAGAATTACCAGCCCATTCGCTCTCTCTCCTTCTCCCTCTCTGACTCCCTCACCCTGAAAGCCAAGACTGATATATCCCCATGAGTGTCAGATAGAATGGCACAAAAGGCAGATCAGCACAGGAGGCTGCCCCCCCACCATTGACACTAATGAGAGCAAGAAGATCCCCATATATCACAGAGGGCCTGCAGGCTCTTTGAAAGGGACACTAGGGGGATGGATTGGGTTTCAGAGACTGGAATAGTGTGATTTAAGAGTGTTAGGAGGAAGGTGTCTGACACAAGAAGATGACGTACGGGATAAAGATGAAATAATAACATGGCTGGCAGCAGGTGAGAAACAGTGGGTTGCACAGAAGACATGAGGTCTATGAGTGGGTGAGTGTGTAATTTTGGTTGGTGTCCAAAGAGTTTAATGATGCTGTCCCTTTAGGAAGCTGTCCCCAAGAAAGCTTTTCTGGGCAGTATTACAGACAAGCTGAGCTAATCATACCTAAAAGCGAGAACATGGATGATACCTAAAAAGAACATAGCAAAAGAAAACTACCCTAGACTGTGTAATATGCCAACACAGAATTTAACTATGTGATGAGAGAGAGAGAGAGAGAGAGAGAGAGAGAGAGAGAGCTTACACTCAAAACTAAAGATGAACAAATGCAACAGCCAAGCAGAGCGAGTAAACAATCATCTGAGATGAGAGTGAACAAATGAACAGATAGTTGTCTGAATGAGCAAGCAACAAATGAGTGCCATGCAGACTCAACCTTTTTTGCTTCAATTCTGATTGGCAAGCTGAAAACAATCTTTAACCAATGACTCACACCCTGATCCACAGAAAGAGAGAGAGAAAGAGAGAGAGAGTGAGAAATGGAGGGGAGATCAGAAAGCAAAGGAGAGAAAAAACACATGCAGGTGAGAAAACATGTATCGCCTGACCTCAGCAAGCAAACCTGTTTATGCAAAAATACAGATACATGATCGCTTAACTCTATTCACATGAAAGTGTGTCAGCAACTGCATCCTCTGAATCTTTCTTGTGCCTGATTTCTTGGTTGCAACTTTGTACAGACAGGGGCAGCCTCATGGGTTGCTGGTTTCGTTGTAAATGTGAGACGCAAACACTGAAGAATTAGGGTTCATGTACACAACCACAGGCAAAGAACTGGGACCAACATACATTTAAAAAGACTGTGAGGCCAACAGTGCAGAAACAGGGTGATCAACTCCAGAATAAACAGCTCCAGGTCTTACAGGGCTTGCACCTATAATAAAGGACATTTACATTCAGAAGTCAGATAAAAAAGCTTTGATGGGCTAAGAAAAGATCTTAAGTCAAAGATGCTGTTTTTTTGGTTTTCAAAAGACATTCTGAGCACACTCAAATGAGAGGTATAAACAACATTATCATGATTAGATGATCAGTCTGGAGCTTTGGACAGCACAATGTTATTCTCTGGAAAATAGCAGAAGCATTCTTAAGTGTAAATGCCGTACTGTATACAAGGACGCCTTGGGTAGAACAGTCTTCACATATGACGTTAACTAGTTTGGTGATGCGTGGTGGAAGAATACGCAGTAACGCAGCATATGAGTGAGGGAGTTGGCGTCCCCCTGTAGGCTTACCTCTGCCATTTTGAACCGTTAAAAGCATGAGTTCAGGTTACAACACTGTCGTGGGAACAAAGGACCCCCTGTACCGTATGAAAGAGAGGACAAACCCTTACGAAAATTCATTATTGTTTCCTATGGTTTTTATGCAGTAACCGTTTTACTATGGTACCCCATGGTACTTTGGTACTACCCATAGTTTTACTATGGTTTATCCATAGCACTTCATGGTAGTTGTGGTTCTACCATTTACATATACCACTTCATAGTTACCCAAAAAAACATCAAAACCATGGTTATTTAATCAGAGTAAGCCATGGTTAATTTTCGTAAGGGTAACTCCTAAGCAAGCCTAAACTGGAAACAAAACAAGCTGAATTTACACAGACCATACAGTTCTAATCCTGGCCACAGTTTTTGAATCAGTGACGTATAGCACTGACATGTTTATAATCAATACACAAACAAAATGAGCCATCAAGTTTCAGAACAAGCAAGCAGAGCACGCTCCATGAGCTACAACTGAATTTAGAAAAAAAATCATCCAAGACAACATCCTTTTTCATAGTTGCTCAATAGGTATCCTGCTTAATGGAGGTGGACATAAAAATGTATATGTTATGTTCTAGAACAGTGGCCTGAGACAAAAAAGACTGAAATCTATGACTCAAATGTTTATTTTCTGCCACAGGAAAGCAGTCTAGAAGTGAGAATAGATTTGAAAGGATAAGGGAGCCTGTAAGATCTTCAGCTTTAAATATTCAACTGTACACTAATTATTCAAATGTGACATAGTTAAGATAGAAAATGCATCATCCTTAGATGACTTCTGACACACTGCAGGCACACTCTTGTGATTATGATTCATATCTTGCATTTATGGTTCAGTTTGCAAATGGCATGATCAGTACAACTAAGTTTCTTCTTCATAAAGTATGGGCCAAATTTGGCACGCAAGGGTGTACTGGGAACAGGCAGTTAAACCATTACTCCACAATGACATTTCCTTAACGAATATTAACAAAAAATGCTAAAACATTATGGTTTTTGTCATGTTCAGCTAGGAACCTTACTTTAAGAACATAAAAGGGCATTGAAGTCTGTGTCCAAAGACTAAATCCAGATTCCTGGACCGAATCGTTCTCTGTGTCTTAAAAGTCTAGACTTTAAAGATTGCTGGAATATTTGAAGTACTCTCTAGACCACTAGAATCCTGGTGAGTTATGTTCAAAGTTGTGCATGTACAAAATGACTGGACAGAAAGTTAGTAGTTTAACTGTGATTAATGATTAGTGATTAATCTGCACTTATCATAGGCTTGGTTTGAGGCAGAAAGCCTACACAAGTAATTAAAGTCAAGTAGGTGTTTAAGTCAAGTTAAGATTTATTATCATGATTAGTGCTATTTAAGAAGCAATCACACTTTTTTGTTCATTATTATTATTAATAATATTATTATATAACCACTGGAACATGGTGCCTCTTCTTTTCTGAGCCCATGATGTATATAGCCAAAATTCTAACATGTATGCAGGTTGTTGATTGGTTGATCAGGGGCCGAATACTGATTGTCACAGTGGAAGGCAGAATACTGAGTGAACTGTGCCCACTGTGTAGCGTGGTGGAAGGACTCAGACGTGAGAGAGCAGGAGAGAGTTTGTAAGCCATGCAGTTAATCTCAGAACGCTCCCTAATGGAGTTAGAGTCCACACCAATATGAACTCGAATTCTGAACACACACAGGAAGTATATAAACGACTCCTGAGAGTCAGAGTACTCACAGTACCGTAGAGAGAGTAGAGTTGGAGTGATGATGAGGTTGAACGACACGCAGGCATGAAGTCAAGCAACTGTCTGTGTGAGGTTACTAACATTACTTCCTGTTTATATACTTTACGTGAGTCACTTCCGGTATCGATTGACATCACGTGACCTGGTGCGTGTGACACTGATCATTTCAAAATTGATTTTTTGTGGTCGAATCGCCACCGTAATGTATGGGGAGAGCGGAGTTGTGAGTCACCTTTAAAGTGTGTAGCAGTCTTGGAGAGAGTATTGTGGGCTCTAAGTGACAAACATAGAGCAACAAATTGGTCCTGCCAAGCTAAAGACATACTGATCAATGCCAATATCTATATTAAAATAAATTAGCTTTACTAAAAAACCTTCGGAACTCAAATATCTCAAACTTTAAGATTGTAATATTTTGGATTTGATTATACTAATGAGATTATAAGACAAACATGAGAGCAACAAAACAACCAGACAAGAAAACTGGAAGACAGTCATAACAGAGCAGGTATATATTTGACTGCTAAATTTCACCCAAAGTGTGCATAAACCAGACAAAAATCCATAAAATATTCAATAAAACTACATTAGCCAACAATTCATGTGCTAGACCTTTATAGGGAGCCTTGAATGTTGGATTTATTCTTATGCACTGAGGTAATCAGTGTATAAGTTTGGGGTTTTTTTGCTTACTTTTATTTGAGAGTGTTTATTAACATGTGCAATTTAGTTTGCAGTAACTTTGCAGGTATTAAGTACAGATCTGGACTACTTAAGTGATTTGCAAGGACATAATTTATCTGTATCATATAAGGCCATTGACAAGGCACTCTTTGAACTGAATATTTACAGTCAACCTGTTATCAAAAATGCAATTTTTACTATGCTTGTTCATGTCACCAGCACTAGCAAGCATGCTCCAGATAAAATAAAATAAAAGCAATACATTTTGTGGATAGCAGTTAATTATTCCATGTATATTTTAGATAGTATTTTATTTTTTATTAACTAACATATACAGCATTTTTCTTAAGATATGTGAGTTTGTTATTTATTCTGTTTTTTTTTTCATATAATCAAATTATATGTCAATGAAGCATGGAGAATGAAAAGTATGCTCTGTTACTCTTATTTGTAGAAACAGATAAGAGGCATGCTCTAATAGTTTTCTCCCCAATGTAAGCCACATTCAATTATTTGAGCAATTATATCCTCCTGGATCAATAAAGTTTTCTGATTCTGATTTTGATTCTTATTATACCACATACACATATTCACATATTAAGCAGACTCAAGTTGACAAAACTTCAACACAGCAGTTAGGATCTGTTTGCTGCAAGTTTAGATAGACAAAGTTTACTCCAACATCTCTTAGCAGTTCTTGAATTTATTAAGCTAAATCATCTGTCAATCTGTCAAGTAGTCATCTGTCAATCCCAGGAGAAAAAAAACACTTGTTCTCATTTTAGTAAGTATCTAGTCACAGCATACAAACATCTTGCAGTTTATGTAGTTTCATGCGATTATTCCCTTCAGTTTTTATTCATGTAATTACATTAGGCTACAGTTAAGTAATTTTTGATTAAAAATACATGTTGATGTTGACTACCTGCAAATTTGGGACACATACTGTTGCTATAACACCCATTTCACACAATGTTCACAGATAGATGTTCAAACACCTAAATAGCCTATAATGTTAATTACACATGGATGTTTTTTTTAGTATTTGACATACTAGTGGGTGGAAGAGGTGTGCCAGAGCACGGTTCAGTTGGACTTGGGCGCGGTTCGCATGTAGTGTGAGTGCTAACCGTGCTGGAGCATGAAACACGACGCGTGACGTCATGTTTTTGCGACGCTCCAAAACCATTTTTCATGCCACAAAAGCAATAGATCTGTTTTGCAACAGGCTGTGAGAGGGCTGTGGACCACCGTGGACCAATTGCTATCAACAAAGTAACCAGAGCGATGGACTCCATTGCATTCAGTTAGAGCGCCGCTCTTCCTGTTTATCTTGAAACCGTCGTGACGTGAGCGCGCTCCGGCATGAATGCTGAAACCCTATGTGAGTGCAGGCCAGAGGGGGAGTGGGGACCGGGGACAATCGAACTTGGGCCTGGTTAACGGCAACCATGCCTAGTGTGAGTACACCCTAAGACTTAATGAATTCAGTAGGTTTCAGGATTTCAAAATACTAATTGATTGACTGAATCATTCCACATTTTGAGTTTTTTAAAGGTATTCACTTCTTTTCACGTTTTCAAATCCACAAACATGAATCAAGTAGTGGTGTCCAAATCTTTGCAAGAAATTACAGTAATCCTATAGATTATCCTAAAGACAATCAGTAATCAGAGATAAACAGGTAATCAGTAATCTGCACCAGGATAAGTGACTCCCAGTCCTGCATCTACATTATTAGTTGTGTCATTAGATTCTTGTGTTGAAATAGTAGACCAAAATGATTTTAAAATCTTATTCATTTAAGCAGTAATTAATCTTTAAACCTCACAAAAACACTTTAAATCCCAAAAAATAATGAAACAGAATATTGACTGCTGACCTGGCAGAGAAAGCTTTAGACCTTGACCAAGCTGCTAATGTTTCTTTGATAGCACAACAAAAACTGCTGTCCTCTAAAACATACAAAGAATATTTTGATCCACATATGAGAAGTTTCATTTATTTATACAGCAGATGGACTATCAGAGATTGGCAGGAGCATAGCCACCACCACAACACTTTGTTAATCAGTGTCAGTTTTTCATTTTGAATCAGTGTCAGTCTGTTCTAAACTCTGCTCAGTGGCTCACATTCCAAGTGCTTCATTATTGCACACTTTAATAATTTATCCATCAGCCAATGAGAAAAGGAAAACAGGCAGAAGCTCTGCTGCAAAAGAGTATCACAATAAAATCAAGGTGTTCACTGAGTGACAGTCTGAGCTGTAGCCAATGCAAGCAACATCTTTTACTGGGATTTAGACATACATTGAGGAATTTGTGAATTTGCAGTCAAATGATACAGTTGGACCCTCAACACCAGCTCCATCATCAAGAAGATGCAGCAGAGACTGATTAGAGTACAATCCACTCCTCATCACATTCTACAGATGGCCTGTAGAGTGTATTCTCTGCAGCTGCACCTGTAGGAGGTATTCATCTCCTACAGAGTATAGTGAGCACAGATAAGATCACTGGGGTCTCTCTCCCCTCTTTCATGGACATTTACACCACAAGCTGCATCTGCAATGCCACCTGCATTGTGGAGGACCCCACACACACCTCACACACCCTCTTGTTTTCTTCTCCCATCTGGCAATAGGTTCTGTAGCATGCAACCCTCCTTTTGCCAGAACAGGTTTCTTCTTTTATGCCATCAGGCTCCTCAATCAGAACTGAAACTGTACGCCTCATACACACAAACCCACCCCTCTCCTGACCTTTCCCCCCTCCTCTTAACACAAATGTGCACTGATCTGTTTTGCTTCTATAAATATCTGTTTACTATTGTACTACACATTCTCTGTCTTGTTGCTGCTACATTTGCACAATTCCTCTGTTCTGCAGTTTTGCACACGTTACTCTCTGCTGCTATAATACAATATCTGTCATAACACCATGTCCATACAAACCAGTATTGTGTTCTACAGCACAAATTGCAGTGTTGTCCTGTTTTGTTGCTCGTATTTTTCCTGTACCCTCTTTGAGTTTGCACTCTGTATAGTTTTTGTCTTGTCTGTGGTGTTTCCTTTTCTGTTTTTGTGTTGCACCATGGTCCTGGAGAATTGTTTCCCATGTCAGTGGGAATGTCAGTTTACTTTATGCATGCTGTGGCACGACCCTGATTTTATAAACGTTTTATTAAGCATAAGTACTATATTTGCTGTACCTCGAATAGATCAAATTGTTCTAGAAATGCCTGAATGCTTGTGCTTTAAGTAGTCCATGGGGGCACTGATAGATATCATGCCTGTAGAAAAATACAACCATGGAAGCATGTCTAGCTCATAGATCTAAAGAACTCTGAATACTACTAATGTTAGTAAGTACTGAAATTCAAGCTAATGCTTAACATCTTGTCTTGACTACCAGTTAATACTACCTGCAAGTCACATTCATAGTTAGACAAATGCTGACTGTATATTCACATCTGTCAATAAATAACTTTAACGTCCTTATTGCCTGTGTTGTACTTTACTTATACACACTGACTCTACGGAAAATTGGTGTTATTTGCATTTAATGTTGGAGATCCCACAAATTGTCATGAGAGCATATGAATTAGAAGACAGCACCGAATATCATGGTTCATCTTATTGTTTCAAATCATCTATTTTATTGGGTGGCATTGAAGTAATAACAAATGTAATTCATCAACACCACCGGTTTAGGTTATGACTTCTTGATAACTCTGATAAATCTTGCACCTCATAAGTGTGATATTAGTTGGCAGGGCTACACAACATGCAAGCTGTAGTCGTAGGGTCATAGTAAATCAAACATTAAATTCCAGTAAGTGCATTTTCAGGTTCAGGTTCACATTCAGGTACATTTTGCACTGTCCCTTGCTTGGATGGGTTTTGGTCAATAAAAGTCCAATACAATTTTATTTCCATGTAAAACAAATATTGCCTATATAATGTCAATAAAGTGAAAGTCAAGACCTGCATCTATGGCAGTGTTCCAGTGCTCAGTGAACACCCCCCCTTTTTTTTCTTAAAGAGTGTAGCACATTCCAACCCTGGCAGTCATTTGCACCATGTACAAATCCATCAGCACTAGGTGAGTTGGATGCAGACTGACAAAACAGCACACAACAGAGCAGACCAGGAGAATCGATCATCCATGCAATGATCTTTCCTTTGCAGAAGCCAAAAGATATGCAGATGCTCTGTGACAGAAGCTCAGTCTCCTGATGAGATATTCTCAATCATGGGCAGTCGTCTTTCTTGGGTATTCTATTCTGGTCCTATTATTTCACACTAAATCAAACGATTTTGCCACATTCTCCACTCCAGCACTGAGAGCTGTGATTGCATCACAGCAGGGAGGAGTAATTGGCACCTCAGCTCAGAGCAGACATCTAAAATTAGTATTTTAAAAATTAATCAGGGCAGAGGAGGCCCTTTATTGAGGTAGCCTGCATCTCACTGCTGTCCCTTTGCCAACTGCACTAGCCACTCTTTATTATGACTGAGTCAAGTGACTTTAGATAAACAAAACAAGAAATTGTATCCTGAAAAAGCAAGATTGATTGTATGAAAAAGGGAGATAATGCATACCTGCGTGAAAAAACCAAACAGCAGCCTTGAAACCTGGCCAGCTCTCCAATTTAATCAGAGTGAGTAAATATTTTAATTCCAGCTCCTGAAGAAGTCATTAGGTGTGCTCAACATATGCTCTCTCCTTGAAATGAGGAATTTTGGGTTTCGCTAGGAGAGGTAATGATCATCACTCATGCTGTCACTGTGTATTGCCCACTGTACTTTAACATAATGCATACTTGCAGAATAAAGCAGAGGAAAACGGTAGCATTTTGTCATTCCCGGAGCACAGAGTGGGCTTTACCCACGAGCAACGCTTGATCAATGGTCTGGAGCAGGTCGTTTGTTAGAGGCAACCATGACAATTAGCTTAACTCTCGGACGGCAGCAGGAACAGTTGATCAACAGCATATGATAGTTTTGTACGAAGGTCGAGGAACAGCCTGAGGCACAGAAGAACGGTCATTCTCTTTATACATATTGCCTTCTTATCGTCTAGGCACTTGCTTAAATTTATCTTACATTAAAGGGGTGAGTTGGATGGATGGGATAGATAGGATGGATGACATGGATGGATGGATTGGATCAATGGATAAAAGGATGGATGGAATGGATGGATGGGTGTTGCCAGCCATTGTTATGCAAACAGAGTTCCTTCCCTTCTGGAAGCTAAAGTAAACTGTTAGTCATTAAGCATATGTACAGTACTTCAAGAATGTTTAATGCTATTTAGTGCAATTGTCATGAGAAACTTTGTGTAACAGAATAAACACTAACAGGAATGTAGTATCAAGATATTTTGTTTTTAAGTAATTAATATCTTGCTTAGAAAAATACAGGTAGACCAACATGTTTCATAACTTTTTGCTTTTGTTCAATTCCATCAGCAGCTCTTGATTAACTGAATGAAGGATTGATTAGACCCACATGATGGGAGGCCTAAACGTACATCCATAAACACACGGGAACACCGTAGTGAGTGCACAACAGAATTTATTTAAACAATAGACAAAACCACGACCACTCTGATCTGAAACTTTAACCCAGGCTCTCCACTCTACCTCCCTCTCAGCCCCCCTTCTTTTTCGGGTCACTCACTCCAGTCTCTTTCCCCTTCCTCTGCCTGAGAGCCTGTTTCATATATATATACAAACAGAACAGCACATCGCTAACTAATTGGGGGAACACAGCACAAAGCAACCCATGACTGCAGCATAATATATTATTTGCAGTTTAAATTCTTGTATTCACATTATAGCTACAATTTTTTAAAGTAAATACTGTCTGTTTAGGCAGTACTACGGCATAAGCAGGATATATAGGACATGCTTTTTAAATAATGCTTACAGTCAGAGGCTGTTTCTTTGTAAATAAAGCACTGAAACGACAATTGAATTTTCAGTCAGTATTTTCATACCAGTTCAGTAAGCTCCATCCATAACCTGCCCGACTGCTGCATAAATGACTTCACATTTTCACACAAACTACTCTTTGCTACCAAACAATCTACAGGGAAGCCAATGGTCCACTCTCCCATTATATATCGCTGTTTGAAAATTGTGTTCATAATCTACAACACAGCAGCAGCTACTGTAATTAATAACATTAATGATGCTCAGGTCCCTTACTTCTTCCTGTTTGTTCCATTTGGGAATCATATCTAAATTAAGATCTGTTGTCTCTAAGGCTGAGATGGAAATGGCTATTCATGCTTTTATCTCATTATGCATTGATTTCTGCAACTCTCTTTTGACTTGTTTAAGTAAATCTGGTTTAGCTCGCCTTCAGACCATCCAGAACACCGCTGCCAAGCTTTCAACTCGTTCCCAGAAGTGGACTCACATTTCTACTGTTTTACTTTCTCTGTATTGGCTCCCAGTGGAATATAGGATACAGTATAAAATCCTCATTCTCTCTTCCAGAGCCCTACATGGTCCGGCTCATCAATGCATTGCGTACCTCCTGCAGCATTGTACCACTAGTTAAGCCCTGAGATCCACCCAACAAGGCCTTGCACAAGACTCATGGGGATTGAGTCTTCCCCCTGTACAGAGGCTGGTGCAATTGGTCAAACAGTTTAATGCCCAGCTTAAGACGTTTTCAGACCAAGTCGTTGGGTAGCTTTTATTTGATCTTATTTTATTGTATTAATTAGTAAATCTTTGTTTTATTTTATATTCTGCATTTTTTCAACATCTATAGGATTCAATCCTCACTTATATGCACTGACATTTGTTTTTTATGAAGACTCTCTTCGTTTTCATAGTATTTTGGTACTGCTGCATTTTCTTTCTTTTTTTTTGCACAGTTCAGTGCACTATTTACTGCTGCCTAATACTGTGTGTACTGTCATATACTGTTTACATTGTGCTTCCTCTTCACACTGTTGTTATTTACAGCACTTTTGCGTACTGTATCGATTCTGGTATAGCACAGCACATCTTTGCTGTGACACTATTTATTACTGTCAGCACTGCCCACAGTGTCCACTACTTTTTATATATATTATGGTTCCCAAACAAACAAACATAAGTCAAGTTGAGTCAAATCAAGTCAATTGGGTGTTTGTTATTTCAACCATACACACAGTAAACAAAGAAATAAAACTATGTTTCTTCAGCAAAGTGGTTCAACATAAGAGACAACACCAGTCTACATAAGTATTGACAGAGAAGAACAACACAGACTTCAAAAAGAAAGAAAGTTCCTTAAAGCACAAGAGAAGACAATACAAGAAAACAGGACAGAACAGCACACAGAGCAGCCGACAAAAGTAGAAATAATACAGAGAGTGAATACAATATTAAGTTACATACTGCACGGTAAATAAATGTGCAAAAGCGTTAATGAATCAAGGAATAGATTAGGCAAAAACTACCACCAACAACATAAAAATACCCTAAAATGTATAGTAAATATTTATATATGGTTCTACTGCTTGTTGGGGGTGGGGTGACAGTTTGGCTGTGGTTTTTGTTTATGAGTTAACAGTTTGTGTGTGTGTGTGTGTGTGTGTGTGTGTGTGTGTGTGTGTGTGTGTGTGTGTGCGCGCGTGTGCGTGTGCATGTGTGTGTGTGTGTGTGTGTGTGTGTGTGTGTGTTTGTGTGTGTGTGTGTGAAACCAAAAACACTTTAGTTGTCAAGTTTTGAAACTGTAATGCCGTCTTATACACTGTGAAGGTGCATAGAGTGAAATTTTTGGCCTTGTACAACAAATCAGAACCCTTCTGTTACAGTTACAGTCAAAACAAACATGCATAAAGCAGAAAAAATTTTGCTAGCAGCATACTGACTATAAAGGACAAATATGGAAGACTGTATTGTTATATTGAACATATTGTTTCTGTCCAAAAAAATATCAAAGAAGAAGGCAAACGTACTGAAGAAGGCAAACGTACTAACGCATTCTTTCCTTTTATTGTATTTTCTCGTAAAAAATATTATATTCTAACCAATTTGTAGTGTTTGTTATGTAATACAATATAAAATGTTCAATCATTTTCATGGAGATGGTTTTCTTTGTACACTGAGAATGTTCAAAATAAGTCAAAAACAACAGCGATCAGTCCTTTAGTCTTAACATAGTTCCCCTGTTTAGTACATTTTTGATGGGCTTTATTTCATTTTTATTACAAAAAAACATATTTTTCTTTGTCATACTTGATCTGTCTTTATATCTGCCAAAGCCTAACTCAAACATGTACAGTACATACAAACACAAACACATCTATAACCCCAATAACATCTGAAGGACAGAGTCAGCTTATGTGCTGTTCAGATTCAGAGACTGTAGAGCTCCCCAGAGTGGGCCGGAATATTGTTTCAAAGGGCCCAAAGGAAATCAGCCCTTTCCCTTTCTCCACACTATACTTACTGGCAGCCCTGATCAAATAGTCAGGATGGACTCTTTCATCTTTCCTCGCTGTATACTAACTTTAGAAAAGTTTCAGCCCACCACAAGCCATCAGGTACTACTCAGTAAAACAGCCTCCAAATAGCATAAAAGCTGTAGAAATGTGACAGAGGGAAGGAGAATAGAAGAGACCTTTAAGGCATTTCATGGCTTTCAAGCTAGAACTTCACTTCACAGTAGCAATGCTGATGCAAATTGAAATTTTAGCTTATTTTGCAGGGAGCCACAAGAGTGTGCAGAATTTAACATACTTAATATACTGCACAATGCTTATGATGAACAAAATGTGCAAAACGTTTCAGATTCTGCACCTCTGAAAGTTTCCAAGCCGATGCAAATCATTAGGCAAAGTTCTAGTGCAACTTCATTTCATTTTTTTCTCATTCAAGACTAATCCACATGGGCCTTAACATTTTTGATTAATGTGCAGCCGACCATTTCCAAATTTGACCGTCACTCCCACAGTCAATTTCATATGGTCTCCCTCTCTACCGTTTCATAAACGTTGGGCTTGCTATTCACACTGGGCCTAATGCTAGCTCTGCTAATCTAGCCCTGTTGCCCGTGCTGTATCCTAATGTCATTTGTTTTTAGTAAGAATCTGAAATTCTTCTTCTGTGACTTCGTTTGTTTCCACTGTTTTCCACAGTTGGCTTCTTGTGCACAGTGCCTGTGGAAGAGCCTAAGATACTGTCTGCATCTACAGCCCTGCTCATTTAGGTGAGGTCAGGAAGGTTAAGTTCACCAATCTGAAGCCCTGATTGAGTCCTTTGGGGAATTCAGAGTCAGCTGGACCTCCAGAGATCCAATCAGGTGACCTCACACAAACAAGTCACAGAGAGACCAAAAGGTTTTTTAAACAGGATTCAATCAGCTCTAGTTCTTTCGGTGCAACAGTGGAGGCATCTTAGCTCGGGAGAGTGGTCTATAGACCCTCATCTCGGAGGGATCGTTATATGTGAATGCTCAGGTGGCTGGCAGATTGGCGTCAATCGTTCTCACGTTTGTCTCTCTACAATTGACATGCTCATTCTTCTGTTGATCGACTGCAGAGATGTATAAAAGTCATCAATCTGTTCTTTTTCCCCATTCTTTCTTCTCTCTGACTGGCTCATCAATTTTTTCAGAGAAAGCACTTATGCAGAACGGATTGGCGTTGGCTTAATTCCCGTTATTCAATGCATTTTCAAATAGGCTACATTGTCCACACATGAATCTCAGACAACGACACCCAAAGTTGGCAATTCAGGCAATGCAGCTTTCTATTTGTTTGAACTTCTCCAGAGTCTACTTTGTTACAGACCACGCATGGCATGAATGTTTATGCATCAACTGGCAAATCTATGTTAGCTCAAAATTCCAAAGCAGTACAAAACTGTTACAGAGATAGACCAGTGCTAATGAACAAAAGGCACCTTTTGTTCCTGAGATGGAATTTATCTCGGATTTGTATGACTCAGAATTAGACATCTACAAAGTTGTAACTAAGATATTTATGTCTGGGGAGAAAAATAAATTGATAATATCAGTAGAATTTGTACATACTTAGGCATGCACACAGTCACATAGTTCTTCACACACACGAACACAAAAAACTGAATGGAAAGGATTAAATTAAACCACAAAGATGTAGCTTTCTTACAGTCTCACATCACAAACTCTGTTTTGGCTCTTGCAAATTCTTAAATAGGCCAGCATGCCCTTAGAGCAGATAATAAGCCCAAAGGGACACTTGCTGCTTGCATAGGCATTTACAGAAATATCCCAAACCAAATGCAAGCACTGAGAGTTTATTCTAATAAAGCATTTACTCCAATTAACCAAGTCTGATAACAAACAGTGACTGTGATATTTAACACATATACAATGTGCAAGTACTTGTATTTTTAAAAAAATCCTTTCCAGATAATCCTCTTGTACAGTGATCCTTATATCTTTATATATTTTTATTTTATATATGGTTTACTCCTAGTAGATCTATTCTCTGCTTTGTTTTTCTCTTTTCTACCTATCAAAAAATGTAACCTGACTCGGAGATCTTTGCGCAAGAATTCAAATGTGCATAGACTGCTGGTCTTGTGCACAATTGGCAAATAAAAATCTTGAATCTTGAATCTTGAATCTCATAAGAAAGTTCAAGTTCACATCAGCCTTGAGAGAGCTGTCAGAAAAGTTGAGCAAAATGAAACAGTCCACCATATGGTTAACAAAGAGCTAAATAATTCTAATGAGCCAAGTACCAGCATTCTTCATCACCAGGTAAGCTGGAGACAGCCACAGTAATTTAGCTTAGTGGAGCTCTGGCTGAATAGGCTGCTCTCAAAAGATTGCCAGAGCCCCTCAGTGAATGGCAGGCAGAAATCAATCTCTCCTGCAGTCTCTTTAGCCTTCAGGTAGGGGCAGAATCTTGTGTGGTTTGGGGCCATTTGTGAGGCTGGGAACCGCAGAACAGTGTCCACTAGAACAGTAATATAATGTAGGAAAAGGCTCTAAAATGTAATTATAGGTACTGTTAAAGAAGTGTTAAAAAAAATGTGTCAGCTAATGAGCATACATCCTAGAGAAGCCAGGTGTGTACCACTGCTAGTTCCCAGTAATAAGAGGTTTTACTAGCCCTAGCCTGTTACTAGGGTGAATCAGACATTGCATCTATGCTGGAATTTGTTTAAATGTACAGATTTAATCTGCTAAATATAGGCTAAGTATAGTCAGAGCCCCTCCTTCTATAATTAATGCTAACTTGTGAGACAAGAGGGACATCACTTTCCATTAAATGCCACATTTCAACTTCTGTCAGCAAGCTACCATGTTCTTGGCTTATCTGTCTTGGAGTAGTCAATGGCTTCTACTCGCAGTAGAAAAAGTCGCACTGATATCAGCGCAAGTGACAGGCCCCCTGCACCACCTGACAGCTTCATTTGCGTATAATTACTTACACTCGCTCAGGTGCTCTGAAGACATTTGTCACTGAGACATTCGCATTACTAGATTAGATTAATTTGTCACTTTTGCTCTGCCCAGTGTGACCCATACAGTGTGGGGGGATGAGCTATGGAGCTTTCGAAACAAATGAAGACTTTAGTTCATTTCCCAACGGGGTCCTGCTATGTTTTACTGTCCTTGGCCTCAGACTCTTTCTGCAGAAAGTCTGCTTGCTCCTGGTCCTTTCCCATGTTAGCTTGCACCTGAAGGATCGATCTTGCTCCCTCTGCCCTGCCTGGCTGCAGTAACTAGCGGCTGCCCCCCTGCCCCATTATGGGAATAGCTTCCTAATGAACCTTCTACTGTAAAGGAAGTGATTAATAGGACCAGCAGGTCTACATTGCATTTGGCAGCTCTCAGGGAGCCTAGGCTTGACTTAAACTCAGGAAATGCATCAGAATTTAAGGGGGAGTCGAGTGCTAGCATGGGGGAAAAAAGCATTCAACAAAATCAGAGGCCCGTTAACCTGTTGCACATTTTTGAATGTAGGACACATTTCCTTGGAAGTTTTATGATAACCAAATATTAACTGTATTATTTACAGCTAATTCTAATGCAGATTTAAAGGCATCCGACAAACAACTTTAAGTTGTTAATTAACAGCAGTATATCTTGATATTTATTTATTTATTTATTTATTTATTTATTTATTTTTTGCCTGGGTGCGGTGGGTAGTACTGTTGCCTCACATGTCTAGAGACATGCATCAGGTGGATTGGGGATTCTAAACTGATCGTATGTATGCCCTTGCGGTGGGCTGACACTAAACTTAGGGTGAGTCCTGCCTCACTCCTTTAGACCCCAGGACAGTTTCAGTGTACCTGCGACCCTAATGAGAATTAAGCAGTTACAGTGAATTAATTAATTATTTTTTTGGCCCATGGGCCCAAGTGAACTCTGAAATGTTCCACCTGCAGGGGCCATCAACCTGGAACAACAAGTAGGCCAGAATAGCATGGCAGAATTCCATCTGACTACGATCAAACCCACAGCTCTCCCCTACCCCAAGGCTTAGTCATCAAAACAGCTCACTAGTTTAGACCATATGGACATGCAAGCCCACAAATAAAAGGGCCTTTGTAAATACGTGATCAATAAGAATCTTGGAAAGACAATAGCATGAATATCTGCTATCAATAAGACGTACTAAGGCGAACAGCCTTTGATTTTATGCCTGTCAATGACTTCCATTGACAGCCGAGTAACAGAAATGTTCTGTAAAACTACAGGAGCCATATGTCGGTGAAAACAAGAACCCACGTCAGCTCTAAACCCTGGGGTTCTCTTCATGCACTATTCATCCTCAGCACGCCATCTTATCTCCGCATATGGCATCACTACCGCTAAGTCGGCGCAAATTTCTCTGGGGAGCTGCTCCAGGCAACAGTACCTTCTGGCAGAATGCTCCTCACAACAAAAAGAAGTTCATGCACAGAGACCATATTAGCAGGGTCTCAAAGGAAGCACAACCACAAAAGAAAGCAGTTTAGGATTGTTGGTGTGCGATTCCATCCAGCGTTTCACTTACACAGGACGCATACCCAGGTTGATCCCTTGTAATGCCAGTTGCGTGACAAATTGCTCACCTAGGCAAATAGTAGGCTGCGTCCGAAATCGCATACTACATTTGAATTAGAACATACTGCTCTGCCATTAAAACAGTACATTCTATACAGTATGAATGGAATTCGGATGT
>JBBPDH010185805.1:0-14630 GCA_037974565.1 Clupeocharax schoutedeni | reverse complement strand
GAAAATTGACAGGTGGGTTCTTCACTTTCATGCATCTGAAAGCTTCTTCAGCCTACAGGTTCTCAGTTCTGGCTATTTGGGGAACATGCTGCCCCAGTTTATTGTGTGTGCTTATAGTGGCATGATTCTCGCATCGTGGCACTTCCAAAGTCACTTCCACAACACCAAAGACACACACAGCTTATGGCTGGGCATTCAGGCTGTCACTCAATACATGCCTGCACCAAGCAGCAGTAATGTGGATCACAGCATTTTATGAGGAATTGCATGGGATGTATGCATGGTTTGATGCAAAAAAACAAAGAGCCCTTGAGGAAACCACCACCGACCAGGTCATCTGTCTGCCTACAGCCAACTTGAGGACACAGTCATCCCAACATGCTTTAAGTTCAGCGACAAAGATATCTACAGTGTCTTGCCTGAATGGACACCATCCCATCGCACTAGACCCTATCATCATAAAGTGCTTTGAGAGATTTGTCATGGCACACATTAAGAGCAGCCTCCCCCATTCATTGGATCCACTGCAGTTTGCATATTGCCCAAACAGGTCGACAGAGGAGGCCACATCCTCTGCCCTTCACTTCTCACCTGGGCAAGAGAGAAACGTTTAGAATGCTGTGCCTAGACTTCAGTTCAACATTCGACACCAATATCTCACAAAAGTTAACTGTGAAACTGAGTCCTAAACTCTTTCTGTGTAACTGAGTCCTAAACTCTTTCTGTGAAACTGAGTCCTGGACTTTCTGTCAGAGATGCCTCAGTATGTCCATAGCGGCAACAGCGTTTCTAGTATCATCAGACAAAGACCTCTTCAAAGCTGCATGGCCAGTCCACTAAGGTTCATTCTACAGACCTATGAATACACTGCCATGTACAGCTCTCACCATATCATCAAGTTCGCTAAAGACTTGATTGTGGTGGGGCTCATCAGCCACAAGTCGGGATACGGAGGTGAGGTTTAGTAGTCTGGTGCAGTGAGAACAATCCTTCTCCAAATGTGGACAAAAGCAAAGAAATGATTGTCTACTCAGCATAAACAGTAGAGACAGTAAAGAACTCCAGGGTTCTGAGAGTGCACGTCTCAGCCATACTCATTTGGACCCCCAACACCGTCTCCCTTCCCAAAAAGCCACACCAGCCTCTTCACTTCCTAAGACACCTGACAAAGGTCCCATATCTTCAAAGTGTTTTACAGGGGCATCATAGAGAGCATGCTAACCAGCTGCATCTCTGTTTGGTACAAAAGAGCTAGTACAGCAGACCAAAAGAGCCTACAGCAGATTGTTAAAACAGCTGGAAACATTATTTGGGTGACTCTCCCGTCACTTCAGGACATCTTCCATAAGTGCTGCTTCAGAAAGGCCCCCTGCATTGTGCACAACTCCACACACTCCTCACATGGGCTCTCCGCACTGCTCCCATAGGGCAGACACTATTGCAGAATAAATGTTAGATTGGCCAGATTTCGTGAGTGTTCAGACCCTTCAACACACTACCACCACCACTCAACCCCACCCCTAATGCCACACACACACCTGAACTGTGAACTGACTGCTTTGCACCTTTAGATTTTATGATGCAGATGCAGCTACATGCACAAAACACATCCATGTTACATTTCTGGTTGAATAGTCTCTCATGGTTACTGCATTTTCAATTAATTGCATATTTATACTGAAGTGCTGCTGATCACATATAATGAAATGCTGCTGATTATAGTGTTTTGTTTCTTTTCCACTTGACTGCTGGTGCAACATTTGGACAACTGGATGTTAAAAATACCTTTTGTACTAAATTGCACATTTTAACTCCTAGTTTTTATATTTCCTTTATATGTGTGTATTCTAAGTGTCTCTGGAGCCACACCATCTTGTCTTACTCTATACATGTATATAGTTCAGACTTTGTTGTTTGCACTTTGTGAATCACTGCTATTGGAACAAAAAGTTGTTTGAAACTTTCAATGTATGTTGATGTAAGAAAATGTGTGTTAATGTTTGTTAAAGTCATCTAGGAGTGTTTTTAGTGGTCTGTTCATCATGAAATTATGAAAAGATAAAGAGCAGCTGGCATTTTCATGTGACAGACAGTGATGAAATGCTTATTACTATAAATATAATACCTACATAACAGGGTTTTTCCTCTGTTTTTAGTCACTAAGTCACATTGCATCCCCTCCCACCTCTAAAAAACACTGTGTTTAGTACATAACTACAGTAATTCAGGTCATTTATATCCACCACAGAATATTCTTGGCAAGATCTTTTTTAACTCTTTCCTGAAGAGCACTCTATGAAGAACTGTCATACAGTTTGTGCGATATATTCTGCGGTCGCTCAGACTTCACAGGTCAGAAAACTTTTTCAAGGCAATGCACATTTCGTTACATTATGTGAGTCCAAACTGTATCATTATGTGGCTCATGTCTGTACCTCATGTTCATTTGGTAGAGGAGGTTCACAAAAGGCCAGGAAAAGATCAGACACCACTGCTGGATAATTAAACAGCAACAGGTCAAAAACTGCGCAAGAGGGATTTTGAGCACATGTGCTTCATCTTGAGGGAATGGGGCTTAGCAAACACGCTCGGCACTAATGATGCCTGCTTTTGCCTGTTCTCTTCAGAGACTCTGCCCTGATGTAATTCACTGGAACACTGCCGCCATTGAGACTTTGCAGCCTCTCCTTTCATTCACCTCGCACACTGAAGAAATAAGACTCCACTGATGAAAAGAAACCACCAGCCGTGCATCTCATCTTAGGGGGAAAATAGCACTTAGCAGGTTGTGCTGATGTAAAGAACAGATCTAAATGGTGCCTGTGTGAAGTCTTAGAAGAGCACTTTACAATCTGCTTGCAGCCAACAATTAAAACAAGTTGCTGAATGCTGAAGCCAACCAATTCAAGCCATTTGTTTTAGAGATTCTCATGTTTCTCCTGTTATGGGACACATGTAAAGCTTTGCACAATCCAAAAAAGAAAAAGGGCCAATAACGAGTGATGTGTTGTAGAAGAATGTTTCATTCCATTAGAAACTTTACATTGACCATTCTATTGATAATTGTAAAAGGGTGACAGATGAAAGGAAAATATAAAATCCTGCAGTGTGAATGAGTGCATACACTACTGGCGTAGATGGTTACAGAATTGCAATGTCCCTCTAAAATCTCAGGGGAAAATGTCATGTAATTATACAGTTTCCTATTATGAAAAACACAAATTAAATCTATGAATCTGTAGCATACACTACATTTCCCATGAGCCATGATGTGTCTTTGACATAGAAATGTTGTGTTTAGTGGCAAGTCTGCCACAAAACAGAGTAATGCTAACACTTACTGTGTGTAAGGGCATTTACAGCCTACAAAAATGCATTTAAGCTCACTAAATGAAGAGCAGTAGTCAATTGAGTAGTTCTCATATTTTTTAGTTGAAAGTCGCTTTTTTTAAGTGCAACTGCAACCTCAGCTCAAACCCCACACCCAGCAAAACAATGTTCATTTTGAAAGCTTCCATAATCTGAAATACATATGAAAGGCATAGTATTGTTCTCAGACATTACAGAAATCTCATTTAGTGGATGCTGGATGGTCCTGAATCCTGCTTGAATCTCACGTATGTTCAATGTTAGTGAGGTTTAGCCATCTACCATTTTAAGCTACCACTTTTTAGATATGGCCAAAGTAGAATTAACAAATTAAAAGATGCAATTTCTCAAACTTTATCTTGGCCCCACTAACACCCATTTGTGACTTCCTTGCCCCATGGGCCCATGGCATGAGCTGGGATGCAAAAACAAAATCAGTCAACTGGCATGTGGTGGGTTTTTTTCCCTTGATGAATTATTTCACCTACATTTGTTTAAAAATGTTAATATAAAAGCAGCAATGACAAAAGCCCAAAGCAAATAAGATCAGCTCTGTATATCTGCACCCGTATATTCACCCAAAGGAGAGTTTTTACTTGCACACAGCCATTATACTATCTTAGTTATAATATTTAAATTAAAAGATGCAGCTTTCTTTGATGCAGTTTAGTGTAGAATGTTCTAAAGCTGCGACCAACAAGCAAAAAGTCTGGACGGCAACCCAGTAATTTAGAGTGTGCTCCGGTAACACCAACAGCTTAGAAATGCCTCCACTCTGTAGCAAATATGAAAATGAAGACCAGGGCCAGTTGACCTTGATTGTGGAACAAGAGAGCAAATAGAAAAGATCTGTGACTGGATTCATTTCTAGTGCACAGGTGGCAAGAGCTTCAGTCTCAAACACTGCTCAACTGGACAGAATTTAAAAAATACAGTGTCTAAAGTAATAAAATCAGTAAAAAATATACATACCAGTACATATAGTTGGTCTAAAGCACATTCTTGGACGAGTGTGATATGTAAATGACAAAAGATCATATGTTATTTAACTGAGAATGTCAAGGCACTACTAAACTGGCAGTTGGTGGCCTAGTGGTTAAGGCATTCACCCTGCGACCAGAAAGTCTGGGTTAGATCCCCAAGACCGCTAGGCACTGCTGAGGTACCCTGAGCAAGGTACCGCTGTGTTCCTGGCTGCCCCCCTGCTTCACTTGGTGAATGGGTTAAATGCAGAGGAAGTATTTCGTGCTGTTCACACTGTGTGCTGTGGTGTGTTCACGTATAACAAATGGTCACTTTCACTGAAGTGCCTAATCTTAAAATGAGTAGACATTATAGTACAGTTGCAATCATTTGGAGTGATTACTTTTATTCTGTGTCCTGATAAAAGTCCTTGCCTCCATCCAAAAAAAAAAAAATAAAATCCAAATGAATATCTTTTGGAGTAAGAATAGAGTTCTATCCCTCCCCTTCAGCTCTTTTTGGAATCTAGGGCACACTGAAGCTGTTCTGGTGGTTTGTGGCAGCCCAATACCTTACTAAGAGATATTGAATCGGGTTCCTATACCCAGATTAACGCTAGACCTGGGCTAAAACAATTTTCCATTCATCACTGGCACCCATAGAAAGATTTATGTTAACTACTTAGCCATTGATTGTAGTATGTAATGCAAGTCATATGAGTCATATCTTTTTGATATACAGTACCGTGCAAAAGTCACAGACTCAGATGATTCAGTCTGTTGGTCTATCCATACAAAAGAGCATGTTCACCCAGTTTTGGGTCATTTCCAAAAGACAAAAGACCAAACAACCATTACGAAACATGATAAACTTAAATGTGCTTAACCCTGCCTTAATTTACCCATGAAAATACACCAAACCCCTTCATTTTAATTAAGTGCCTGTTAAATTGTGAAACTGCCCCCTTAATTTTACCTTAAAATTTGATTTAAGGCATGAGTGTGAAATCCCTTAATCTTTCATTGAAGGCATTAATTCGGGAGGTTATTTATATTATTTAAGGGGCAAATTTGAGAAAGCTTTTAATCAGATATAAGCTGTGCATAGTTGTCCTTAATTTCCTGTATGGCAAATCAACGGGTAATTTTAAGGCTTTTGGTTTTGTAGTGAACTCAACAAAGCTAAAATATGCTTACTTTGACCTAGCACTGGATCATTTTAACTCTTTTTGTTGGAGAAGAGTAGGCTGGCTTATTTTTTTTTGCATCCAGCAATATCCCAGCAATCACCTGGAACACCATAACAACCTCTTAGCAACACCCTCTGTCACGAGGCTGGCCGCAAGGCCAGCAATCGGAGCTATCTTGGGATGAACAGGGGGACAGGCACGAGACCAGGGTTCCATGATTCAAGGTTTTTATTAACGAAAACAAAAGGGCATGCGGGCCAAAACCAAAATCCAAGGCATAAGCAGGTAGGGGAATACAGGGGCAGCTCAAAACAAATGGCAGAATGACTAGAACAGAAAAGACACAAGCTTAAATACAGGGACACATTAGGATTGAACAGGACACAGGTGAAACATGGGAGCACGTGACAAGGGCTGGGAACAACAGACAGATGATAGGGACCAGACAGAGACAAGGGGGACCCCTAGTGGGTCTGCAAGGGTACTGCAGGGAAGACAAGGATCACACAAGAGGAAGACCGGTCACACACAAGAACCAGGGGATGGGTCCGGGGCAGGAAAGGCAGACTGAACAGGCAGAACTGGATTATGGGCTGGGACCTGGGGGAGAGATAGAGGAGGAGGAAGACAGGCATGGACACAGAGCAGGTAAAGGTACATGGAGAGAGGACAGGAACACAGCACACAATGAAAGGTATACGTGTCAGGACCGGGGTGAGCGGCCAGGCAGGAACACGGAGGACGAGTGGGGAACACACAGCAGGTCGGGACACATAAGGGAGACGGGAAACACGAACCAGGCAGGGGAACCTAAAGGGGAAACATAGAACATACACAAGACCAGACAGAACAGAACTGAACATGACAGGACCTGAACTAGAACCAAACTAAAAAGCCATAAGGGCATAAGCGCAACATAATACACGACAAAACAGAACTCAGGATCCTCAGCGCACGCTGGCATGGAAAACAAACAGAAAGTAACAAACAGAAAAAAACCCAAACTAAAACAGAAAAACCTACACTGGCACGGCTCCGGCCGGCCAGCCATGACACCCTCATAATCTTCTGGGGTTCCATAGCAATGACCTTGCAACACCATAGCAACCACCATGAATGAACCACAACAAATCCCACAAAACAAAACAAAATCAAAACAAGAGTGGTGAAATAAGGTCTAGTCCAACCAACTTTATCACTAGCAAGGTTGACTAGGTAACAGATCAGTCCAAATTTAAGCAACCACAATAAAATAATGGTGAAATGGTGATGTTGACTTAAAAATGACATAATATTAAGATACAATTTGATTTAGAAAACAGGCTCACCATTGGGGCAAACATTATAAATACACCTGACATATATCTTTAGCAAACTAATTTTAGCTGATAATATCACTCCCAATAAAACGAGAAAAATACCAATTTGTGAACTATGATTGCCTGATAAAAAGCCTAAACAACCTTCTCACATGCTTTTATCATTTGAAATGAACCCTCTGACAGGGTTGTTCTGGTCAGGCACAAACCCAGTGGCCAGGATATTTTGATTTCCACTCAAAATGGTCATTAAGTACCAGGTATTTGTTTGTCAGTAGCAGAAAAAAACAGAAAGTATATTCAACATAAAATTACATGTAAGTCTCAGCAGCTAATATAATATAAAACTGCTTCAGTGTCCACCTCTTGTGTTTATTAGACTTGTAGGCAGTTTTTCTGCAGGGATAATTTTCCACTTTCTTGTAAATGCACTGCATTTGCATTTTCTGCTTCCCATAATGCAATTCCACCCAACTACAGATTCATAGTCCTGAAAAAGTTATACCATATCTCAGGTGTCTAGTACTTTCTCAGTAACAGTTTTGCATCCTTCCAGACCCTCAACACTGACTTGTTAGAATGGAAGGATGAACAGAAACACCTGAGGATTTTTTCAGGTCTCAACCAAGAAAGGAGGCTGACTGCTTTAAGCACAGTTTGTATCTGGTTGATTTTAATATTGGAAGCAT
This sequence comes from Clupeocharax schoutedeni, assembly GCA_037974565.1. NCBI lineage: Eukaryota > Metazoa > Chordata > Actinopteri > Characiformes > Alestidae > Clupeocharax > Clupeocharax schoutedeni. Next base: position 7,101 of record JBBPDH010185805.1, on the reverse strand, counting down.
GGAAGAGTAGCTTTTGTGTCATTTTCTGTTAAATCGATGCCACCTGCTTTTTTGTTTAATGCTAAAAAAGGGTTGTTTTCCCTATAAATGAAACAAATTAAAGGATGGTCTCTGACACTTCTACAATACTGTGTATACCATATTAATCAGTGTAATAATATCTTAACATTAACATTGTTCATTTCATCAGTAAGGAGCTTTGCACCTCATGACCAAGCAACAGCACTTGATCATTATTAGCCTTTACTGATTCTGACCTTTACCAACAAAGATAGAGCTTGATTCAAAAGGACTGTTAAGAATCGTCTTTCTGTTTCAGTTAAGCAACAACAGCTTTAAGTGCTCTTTGCGAAATACGCTAACATCCTCAAACTCCCTATTATACACAGCTTAACCTTGCAATCCTTCAATCAGAAAATGACACATTGCAAGGCAGTAGTCACACTGAGGATTACTTTAAATGGCATTTGAGAGGAGTAAATGAATTTACATTTGGTGCATGTAAAAAAGGTCAAACAATTTAGATGCATTAAAAGTGACTGTAAGGACATAGACTACTATTGCTAAAGTGGTGTAATGCTCATATCTGAATACACACAGTTTATCATTCACTGATATTTTAAAGTTTGTATACAGTCAGAGCTTTTGCAGTGGTAGTTAATATGCAAAACCGACCATGAGCCGCTGCTGTGTGAAGAAGTTCTATTTTGATGTGAAGCTCAAGGGGACAAAACAGCTAACAACACTTTTATGATGTTGGCTATAAAGGACATCGCTGAAAAAAATAAGTGAGGAATTAGATTTTTCTAAATGAACATTTTATAATTGATAAACATATCAACTTAGATTTCTTTACAGTTATGATAGTGATGGGGACCTGCAGAGTCATGCCAAGAACACAAATATAGCTGGTGCAGCTGTTGCAGGATGCTTTGCAGATGTCTGTTCTGGCATTCTGTGGTAATCCATGATGATCCCTAATTGTCAGGGTGGGAATATGTATCAAATTTTACTTTGAGAATGCAATATATTGTGGCGAGCGTCAGAATAGAGGGTCGACAGACACTGGAATTTCTTCAAAAACTCTCTGCTTTTATTTCTCCAACAAATTACTCACACAGCTTACAACAGACAGCACCTTACCCACGTCTAGCTCCTGTGCTGTCTGCTCCCCAACTGAGCTAATTCCCCTTTAGCTCCTCCCCAAACACTCTTTTTGCCCGTGAACAGCAGGCTCCTGCCTAACGGCTCCCCTTTTCAAAACCCCCAAAGACTCACAGGAGCCAGTCCCACTGCCAGCTCGTCACAATATGTTCTCTCTTTAAAAAATGAATTTTTTTGTGATTTCATCTTATTGTATTCTTATACATGTGTATTTTAAGGTGAAGCTCAACTCTTGCAAAGCACTCACTCACTCACTCACTCACTCACTTTCTGTAACTGCTTAATCCTCACTAGAGTTGTGGGTACCCGGAGCCTATCTTAGGGCTAATGGGCGTGAGGCAGAAACTTACCCTGGGTGTGGCGCCAGCCCATCACAGCCCTTGTGAAGCATACAACAAAAATACACTAACCCCTTAGTTTTACGCGGATCAGCGTTAGCGCTAATTTTTCTGAGGACCGAGCTGCATTACTGCCACCTGTCCAGCGGTGGTGGTAATACACTGAAAAGTTGTCAGCCGCCATAAAAAGATGAAGAATAAGCTTACTGCAGCATGTAGCATGACTCCTCTGTGTCTTGTCCCCGTATCTTTGTGTTTTAAACTCTCCCCACAATATTCAACAATTATCTCAGTTTATTTACTATTAGTAAGCTGTGAGAGAGAGTTATTTCAACGTTTCTTTTGTGTATGAGTCTTTGTTTTCGCTTGACGCTAATGCTAACCATTAAAGTTTTTTTTAAGCAATAAAGTTTTCTGATTCGAATTATTTATTAACACAAAATTAAAGTGTTCTGGGAGAATATTTGTGGGCATATTTAGGCATTTTACCAAAACACAACAATGCATTTGTTCACTATGCGGGTGCTTTTGGAACGTAACCCCTACGAAAAGCGGGGGATTACTGTATTGTCTTTTTTTTCACAGTTCTAAAACAAGACTTAACCCAAATATGTCATCTGTCTCTTTATGTAGCACTGACTTAATTTATAATGAACTTCAGTGTTGACGATTCTCCACTGATAGTGATTATTACATAGACTAAAGTCTTTGTGACCATTTCCCACCTAATAGCATTACTGAATTCTAAATCAGCCAGCAGGGAGAGATGTTGGTACTTTTTTGTTTGTTTGTTTGTTTGTTTGTTTGTTTGTTTTTTTACTGTGTTGCACAAGCTCTTGCACTGTGTTCAGGTGAAGTCCCTAAACTTATTAGCTCATTACAAAGTCTGTCATGAGGTTAAACTGTGCACACAGGAAAAGCTTCGAGATCAGCTTTTGTTGGCAGTACGCAGGTGTAAGTAGTGGCAGTAGTTTCCTTGTAAATCAAATAAATGAAAGGATGGTCTCTGACATTTCTACCATACAGTGTATTTCAGGTTAGTCTGTGTGGTAATGTCTTACCTGCAACATTGTTTAGTTCATCAGTAAGTAGCTTTACACCTCATGACCAAGCAACAACACTTGATCATTATTAAAGCTACAAAACTAGCCCAGCTTTCACATACTGCTTGAGTCAAAAGGACTGTTAAGCCACATCTTTAAGTGCTCTTTACCAATTACCCTGATGTCCTCAAACCGCACAACATATATGCACAGAGCAGGGATACTCCTACTTATCCCAGCTTGACAATTTTGAGCATTTATAAAAATAAATGTAGTGTAAATAAAAGACCACTGCAATTTATTTTTAAGTCATCATCTCTATCTTTGTGACAACCATTCCATGCCACAGTGTCTGTTGAATTCTTACACAAGCACCTCATTCTGATTAACAAGGTATTGATTAGTGATCAGCTGAATCAAATAATATTTAATTGAGGAAAGGTATAAAACACTGCTATAATCAACACTCTCCTCTTGTAATGTGACCAGATGGATGACAAAACACTTCTAGAAGTATATCAAAAGTAATTATTGCCATTTTTTGGAACAAAATATTTGTTTTCTTTGAATTAAAAAGGTCTGTAAACACTATCATTTCTCAGGTTTTGATGTTTTGTCATTTCCTTTCAATTTATGCCTTAAAGAACAATATTTTTATTGTAAACAGTTCTTTAAAAGTTGTTCGGTTCACTACTTGCACTTATAAAGGATAAAACCTGAGAAAACTTGCAGTGGTCTTTTATTCTTTTCCAGAGCTGCATAAGTGTATAACTTCACTGATAAAATCTAGATGAATTATGTATTGTCAGTAAGTGTAAGTCATTGTGATTAATCCTTTGTTTAAGCATTTGTTTGTATTAGAGCTGGTACCCAGGTAACTGTCTCCATAGGATCTAACCTTAAAGGGGTATACAAACACCTTTTGTTTTTGTTATTTAATACACTTCCAGTGCCCACTTCAAATGAACTTGCATAATGTCTTTTCACTTTGTACATTTGAACATGAAAATATGTATTCATAAATATGAAAATGTTTTTAAAAAATAAGGTGTTGGAAGACAGACACCATGAAGTAATAACATTAGTACTTTGTTACAAAGCTGTTGTTGGCACTTACAGCTTTGGGACCTCTACGATAAGAAATAATTATCTTTTTCGAGTATTATGGTTGAATTTTGGCTCATTCCTCTTGGTAAACCATTTTTAATTCCCCAAGAGGGAATTATGAGGTTACCTCGGTTTCATTTGCAATTTCAAACTCCTCCACAAATTGTCAGGATTAAACTCTGAAGACTGGCAAGCACACATACGCACCTTTACCTTCTTTTCTATTTTTATTTTGGCTGTGTGTTTGGGGTCATTGTCTTGTTAAAATGCCCATCTTCTCCCCAGATACATTTTTGGCTGATGAGATCAAATCCTCCTTTAATATCTCCCACTGCATCTCTCCATTCAGGTTTTCTTCAATTATGTGTAAAGCCTCAGTACAGCTCAGTATGTGGAATAGAATAGACATGACTGCAGGTTGTTGTTTATTGCTCTTGTCACTTTCAGGCCAGCTAATTTCAAGTGACATCTTATCATTAGTCTGAGAGAAACCTTGTGTGGTGCACAATTTGTTGTGGGTTTCTACTATTTCCATATTATTGGACCAGTTCCACTGACAAAGACATTGCTATGGCTCTGAAGCTTTTGCCATTGTAATGTTAATACTCTTTTGCCAGAAAGCTTCGGGAAGGTCCTTCACCCTCGGCATGGTTGCTACTGCCAAATCTTCACAACCAACCAGGCTTCTTTAAACAGGTACAATCTACATTAGAACATATCTTTGTATGCATACATAAGTATATTTTAAAACAGTGTCTGAATGCTGTTCACTGTATATTGGCTTTTTTTTTTTAAAAAAAATGTATTTGAAAATGTCACTTTATTCAAAGTGTGTCAAAAATTCTTAAAGGAAGGCCTAATACAACCGTATTAAATTCATAGGAAAAATAATATTTGCGATCATTAATAAATTAGAACTAGTTGGTGGCACAAAAAAACTCCCTCTGCTCTGCATAATTCTGCTGCAGAAAATGTGAAATGATCTTTGCTAGCATGCTTGAGAACATTCTGGGCAGAGCTCCGTATCCTGGCTTTGCCAGATCCCTCAGGAACTAGTCAAAAATAACAGTGTCTTTGCAATGAGGAGCTACTTGAAAGCACATTCTATAAAATATACCTTTGTGCAATAAGGTAGTTAATTAATTTATTTATTACGTTTAATTTACTATCTTGGAGCGGGAGCCCTTTAAATCTCCAAATACATAATCCTAGTGCATATTAGTGCATCATATATATATATATATGAAGTGGTAAAATACATGTACTCACCATCAGCTACATCTTACTCCAAAGCTCAGATGCTGTCCGTGTTTGTGTGTCTGATGCAGAGCGAGCAACAAGAGCAACTCTCCACTCTCTGTGTCCTTGGAAAATTGGGGATACATGAAATCACGTATCAGTCCGTGGTTTGAAGGAGTGTGTCTAAAAACAGAACTAGCCTAGTAATGTGTGCTTTAGGTGACGCACCAGTCCACCTGACACAACAAGGCCACATACTGTAAGGTTCCTGTGTTCCAGTTTGTCCATATTACACTACGCTACTCTGCCAGAGTTAGCTCTGCTCCAGTACCCTTGCAGGACACTGAATATTCAGATTGGACAGGGACATTAAATAGGACAAGCTTTATGTGGGTGAGGAGGGAACTCTTAAAGGAGTTTTTCAAAGTTGTAGGGATCTTTAAATGTTCTCAAAAAGTTAGGTTCCACTTTATTTGCATAGCATCCTATACATCAGGGGTCACTAACATGGTGCCCATGGGCACCAGGGTGCCCCCAAGAATCACATGAGTAGCCCATGGACCTCTTATAAAAATAGTACAACTCACCAGTGAACAGCATCTAATATTTAATTTGATCCTGTTGCTATTCTTCTTTGATCACTTTTGTATTATATGGATTTGAAAATGACAATATCTTAAAAATGCATTTAAAACATGTTTATTATACATGACGTTTAGATAATTTTAGGCAACATCTGATCTAGTGTATCAAACTGGTAGCCCACCTGGTAGTACTTGGTAGTATCCCTGGTAGTAGTAAAGTAGCTCTCAGTGTCATGAAGGTTGGTGACCTATGCTATACATTATCTACAGAAACTCCAGTGGTTAGCAACTAACCTGATCAAAGTTAGTTATCAGCAATGGTTCTGTTCATGTTAGGCAGAGGTAAAGTGGCATTTGACAGATGCCCTTATCCAGAGCAACTTACAAACATTAGTTACAGGCCCCCATCTTGCTCAGGAACACAATGGTAGAAAGCAGAATCTGCAAAATTGTGGTCACTGGATTCATAGGCAAGTGTTTTACCCACTAGCCTATCACCCTAAGCAGGATTTGAAACTAAGGGTTTAATGCCATTAAATGTTACCTCACAGAAACCTGTTACACGAAATGATTAAAATATGCAGTCTGATACTGTAGCTTTAATTTAATTTATTTTTTTATTTTTCCTGATACTTTTTCAGGATATACACAAGGGATTGTAAGGAAAACAACAGATTTACTACTGTAAAAGTATACCATAACCAACCTTGATATCTTAATGGTTTTCTCAAAGATTTCAATTTCAACAACTGAATCATCATACTGAAAAATCAGTGGAATTCACCTTTAACAATACATTTAAACTGATAAAGATATCAGACTTAAACACAAAAGGCCCTATATGGTGTTCTTGGGAAAACTTTTAAATGGCATGAACCTTACATCAAGGTTGTGATTTACTTTAAATGGGTTCTTTACTTGTAAACTAATTTGCAGAAAGTTCCCTAGAGGCCTCTGACGCTCTTCTACAGAAACCATTTTGCACCTTTATTTTTAAGAGTGGAGTTTGAGAGCTTTTTTGATGCCGTCAAATGGAATATGTCAAGGCAAAGCTGACTTGAAAAGATCAAACACTGTCTGAATGAACGCTGCATGAAGAAGCTCAGTAGTTTCAGAGGGTTTACAGCCTGAACCAGTAAAGCTGATCACTGCGTCTCTTTGGCTGTCATGACAACAGCCACTGACAGGCTCTAGTCAGGTTGTGCTTGGGTCTCTTTTCAGCGCTGGAGTGTGTTGAAGGTAGAACATAAAATCATGCAAGTCCACCAAGCTTACCAACCACTGCTGCCCTGCATCAACAAATACCTGCAATACAACTGGGATAAAAGCGTCTATGAAATGCACAGGAAGCGGGTAAGATAAAAGCAGTGACGAATGAAAAGAAACGTGGAGTAAATTAAGGTAAAGTGATTTAAGGCATGAAAATAATACACCGTGTTAAATTTCAAGGTTCAATCTGCAAAGGCAACAGTGAACACAACTCCGCCTCTGGTCTACGGTCACCTTCTAGTCAAAAGGAAAAAACTAAAGGTAAGATAAGAGTGGAATTCCTTTGTTAATAATGTTAATTTTCCTAGAAAATTGGAATCAAAATGTTGAAAAGAAAGAAAGAAAGAAAGAAAGAAA
>JBBPDH010185728.1:0-18076 GCA_037974565.1 Clupeocharax schoutedeni | reverse complement strand
AGCCTCATTCTTTAGAACTTTTTGTTGCTTAACTTTGCTGTATCGTGAACCGTACCGAACCGTGACCCCAAAACTGACGCACATACCGAAACGTGACCTCTCTGTACCGTTACACTCCTACTATATAGTGATTTTTTTGTATGTCTATGTGTTTACTTAATCAGTCCCAGACCTCTCCTTGTGGAGGCCTGTTACTACATTATAGTTTTAACCAAATAATTGGTTCAGCTCAATCAGTCCTTCATTAAATTAAATCAGGAGCTGCAGATAGAATCTCACAAATCCAAACAACGGCTGGAGGAACTGAGGAGGAATCTGGAACCTCCCCACCAGCTCTCAAAACTTAAAGTACTTTATAACAAACCTTGATTTAATTTAATGCCTTCTGGTTTGTCTTCATTTATTTTGTTTGAACAAGAGCCCAAGACTTTTGCACGGTATGGAATGGATGGACTTCTTCATGCAAGCATTAGCACTGAATAACTAATTTGAAAATGAATGATATATATAATTTGAAAATAATAATGATACAATGACATTTTGTTCAGAAAATAACACTACTGGAAAGTATCCAAAAGTACGTGGATAGTCTTTTAAAGCGTGAGTACCTTCACACACAGCTTGAATCATCTCTAGAGAAAGGCACTGAGCAATAGAACAGGATCCCAAAAGAGTAGAGACTGTTACTGGAACAAAATAGGCCCTTGATTTCAGAAAAACACTAGAGGGCCAGGTGTGTCTACGCACTTTTAAACACAGACTGTATGTTATTTTAGACCGAGGGCTTCTAAATCTTTCACTGAGGTGAAATTAGGTTATTCTAAACCAGGCATCTAATATCCATTATTTGGCACTGATGCTTCATAACAGTGTTATAAATGTCAGTCACTTTGGCAGAAGGGCCCTTAACTTGTGAAAACTCTCATAAACTGTGTATAAAGTTAGTGTTTTATTTACCCATTCAATGCTTACGCATGAGGTCCCTATGTAGGAAGACATTAAATATAACATTTCTGAAAAGTACATTACTGCTAATAGTAAAAATATCTCATTCCGATTTTTTTCAAAGATGAGAGCAGAACACGTACACACACACACACACACACACACACACACACAAACACATGTACAGACACATACCAGCCCTATGGCCTGAGACAGAGAAATAGTTTCCAATTTCCTTTTCAGAGGCTTTTGGCTGGGCTGGGGTGTGGAGCGATGTGAGACGTCTGGCTCACAAACCCTAGAAAGACAAACAGAGAGAGAAAGAGAGAGAGAGAGAGGGGGAGGGAGTGAGAGAGAGAGCATGTAAGTCTTTCCAAAATATCTGGCATGTTTAATATTACTTTGGCATCCAGCCTAGTAATAAAACTGTTCTTATTTTATCTCCATCTTTGCAGGATTTGGTGGGCAGTACTCAGATAAAGGTACTTCAAGGGCCGTTCCAGCGGAAAACTATCAACTGACAAGTTCTGTAAATCACAGCTAGTATAAAGAACTAGTTAGGAATTCAGTTGGTTCTTTGAGTTGTCATCCTTCTGTACACTTTTTAACATTAAGGCTCCTTTATCAGATCTTTTGAGTTGGTACAGAACCTCTACACAATGTGGAAGTTCTTTGCTGTTTGTTTACACTGATAATTCTCAGGAATATGATGATCTTGGAAATTTATTTGTATTCGTGTGAAGAACAATCTAAAAGTCCTATGGTTTCTTTTATGTATTCGTTGACTTAGAAGAAAGTGTTTTAAAGGTTCTTCATGGAACCGAAAGTGATTATTCTAAGGCATTACTTCACCCTTAGTGTATTGTTTAACGACTGCCTTTACTAAAGACAGCTTAATGAACTTTTAAATGTAAAAGGTTTAGTGTCGGCCGGTCTGGAGTCTTACCTGCTGGAGCTCTGCTGCTGCTGTGCTGCTGACGGTTGATCTGAGGATTTAGTGAGTGTGTTAGTGGCGCAGCTGTGTGTCAGGGCTGGGTTTGCTGAACCTTTCTGGGCTGATTTCAATACAGAACCTGGGCTTTTACGCCCTGACTGCACTGGGGATTGAGCCTGGAGCTGATAATCATCATCCATGGGTATGTAAGGTGCTAACATCTCCAGATCCAAGTCACCCATGGCCTGAAAAACACATAGTATTGCTCGATAAGCATTATAGATATACACTGTATTAAAAGTCTCCATTTGTTGTACGTGAAAACAAACAGCACACAATTCTTCTCACCCAAGGCAGCCAGGAACATGGTGCCCGGGGAGCAGTATGTGGGGATGTTGCCTTGCTCAAAGGTACATCAGTGGTGCCACTAGCAATCCTGGAATTCGAACCTGCAACCTTCTGTTTACAGGGGCAACTCCTGAACCACTAGTTCACCAGCTGAAATATTACTCTACATCCCAGACAATTGTTTTTGACCCCGATATGACATTTAAACATTAAAATTATTGTGTAGGTCCCACAATAAGGCCTAAAAAAAGCTCTGTCCCATCAAGGCATGGACTCCACAAGTCCACTCCACAACTTGAACCGCTCATCATTTACCTCAAGTCATTCTTGAACAATGTGTGCAATGTAAGAGGACACATTAAAGAGGCCACTGCCTTTAGGCAATACTGTAGTCATGAAGGGTCTGAGGCCAAATATATGTACTTTGTCTGAAACAGTGTTTAGGCAGTTGGTCCATGTCAAAGTAACAGAAACCTGGTCAGAATCCTCCTGCAACAAAGTAATAAAAAGTGTCAAGATTAGTTCTGTTCGTAAAAGTAGTTGATATTGTGTGAGCTGGTGAGGAGAACACAGGTTCGGTTCCAGATTCCTTCTCGGTTCCTCCAGCCATTGTTTGGTTTCATGAAAATCAGCAGCTCCTGATTTAATTTGAAGGACTGATCGAGTCAAACCAGGTTTCTGATGGAAACTACAGTAATACTGGACTTCCACAAGGATGATGCGATATTCTGTACATACCATCACTATTTACTCTGTAATGTTATTTGTATTCATTACTGTTTGTTTTCTTTAGTGTATTTAGTAATATTTAAGTAAAAAACACAGTCACAAAATATTATTACTGTAGGTGCCCAAGGCTTCTGCACAGTACTGTATATTTTCAGACTCAAACCTCCCCATAAGATGTAAGTGTAATATATTTTGCAACTAATTCATGATGTAGGTGTCACATGTAAATACTACAGTTGCTCCGGAGGCCTGAGGTCGAAACAACACGAAAAGGTTATAAATAACGTGATGTAGGAGAAAGATGACCTGAGTGGAGATGTGAGTGGGGTCTCCTGCAGTGCTGGAGGTGTTCAGCACAGAGGATGGTGGGAAGGAGAATTCCTCCAGCTGGAGCTCAGTGTGGCTTAAGGTGGCACAGGGGCCGTCAGTGAGGGGTAGAAGAGGCGAAAGAGGCGGAACACTGCTGGAGGGTAACATGACATCACTGTAGAGGGGAACATCATCCAGCATGGCATCTTCAGTATCTGTAATAACACGCATTGCAAAGAGGTCTTATCATGAGCCCATATCATGGAAAACTAAATATGTAGAGTTTCAAAATGTACAGTTCACTCCCCAGTCCACATGCTTAATACACTATATGGACACAAGTATTGGGACACACCTCTTAATTACTGAATTCAGGTTTTTCAATCATAAGGTCTTTAAAAGCAAGTAGACCAAGACATTCTGGACAACGCCATGCTTCCAACTTTATGGAGTTCTGGGAAGAACCTTTTCAATTCCAGCATGACTGTGGCCCAGTGAACAAAGCAAGCTCCATAAAGACATGGTTGGAAAGGGTTATAAAATAAAGCCACTGACTGTGGCTGTAAAAAGGTCATAAAATAAATGATGACTGTTTTGGGCATATGAAATAACAAAGGCTATAAGTGAACAAACACATACCAGAAAGATGGACAATATGGGCAAATCCTAATCTGCTACAGTCAAATAGCACCGATTTTCCCTGTAATTAGTAAAAGAGCAGAAAACCTAACTCATAAAATTCTTATAATAGAAGCTGGTTTGTGTAAAAGGGCAGGCGTCCTTATCCAGAGCAACCTACAATCATTAGTTACAGGGACGGTCCCCCTGGAGTAAGTCAAGTAGATTGTTATAGTCATTCCTACCATGTACACACAGTACAAAGTAAAAATTAAACAACGATCCTCCAGGACAAGAGTAGAGCAGAACACAAGATCACAAGCGCAGACAGGACAATGAGCAACAAAAAGGAACACAAGAGCAACAATGGCTACGTTGAGGATCAATACAGTATTTTGAATGGTACTGTATTCTAGCCGTAGAGATGTGTGAAGATGCAGAACAGAGTTTACATGTGCAAAAAACCCAGCAATAAATATGATTGTGCAATTTTAGTGCAGTAATACAACTGAGGGTTAAGTGTCTTGCTCAAGGACACTCAAGGTTTGAAAGTTGTGGTCAGGTTTGCAGGCAAGTGTTTTACCCACTAGGCCACTACCACCCCATCACTGAGTGAACCTTTTTCATTTACCTGTGCTGCTGAAGTGGAGCTGAGATAGAGCCTCTGGCTCCCCCTTCAAGCCTCCGTACAGCACGGCAGCCTGCTCCTCCCTGTCTCTCTCACCGCTCTCCTCCTGCTCCTCTTTACTCTCCACTGTCTGAGAGCACTCCTGCTTTCCTCCCTCGCTCTCTCTCTCCTTCTCCTCCTCCTCCTCCTCCTCCTCTTTCTCTTGTTTTACCAGCACAGAGCCGGACTGATGGAGAGAGAGGACAAGTTCAGGCTCTTCAACTCCGCTGGAATGAACAGAGGGATGCACAGCTGAAGCACACTGAGATTTGAATAAATGTCAAAATGTCAAATAATCAAGGAAAATGTAGACATACACATATACACACTATTGCATCAGTATCTCCAAGCTTTAAATAATATTCTGAGACCTAATGTGTGTTTGCTCTATCTGTACTTCATCATAGATTCGCATGGACAATAATTTACATGCATTTTCCTAAACTTACAAAAGAGCTGCCATTTGAGACGTGGACCTCAGAAGACCTCTGAAGGTGTGCTGTGTTTTCTGCTATCATGATGCCGATTTTATTCCCAGTCATCAGAAAAAGCCAGAAATTCATCACACATCAGTGCATTTATTTCTATTTGGCCTCTCAGTGGGTCAGCACTTGTTTCCCAACTTGTCACTTATAAGTATTTGTTAAATATTTTATATTTTTCAGCTGTAGGCTCTGATTTCTGCCCTCATTAACAGAACTTGTGTAACCAGCTGCTTCACACCCATTTAAGATACATTTTCATTATTTTACTTTTGTGCATTGTGGATACATGATAATTCTAGAGAAACTACAGTCATTCTGTTTACACAGAACTGGAGTTAGGGATGTGCTCAAGCCCCTGGTTGAAGAGGCCTGTGCAGGGGGCTAATTATCATTCATTACTGTGATCCACGCTTCATCAGCAGGAGGGAGCAGGTCTCCACACACATATAGAAATACGAATGAATGAACAATCGCAATAAAAACCTATAAATATCTTTAGAATAATCATGTATACATAAAAACAAAAAGTATATAAATGGAAATTCTAAACAGTTATAAAGCAGCCGATCACAACCACACGGCCGCAGCCGAAAAATACAGCAGCTTTAACCAATTATTACAAATAATATATACGAGCGCTGACCTACTGAGAAGCCAGCTGGAAATAAGTGCATTTTTAGTGATAACTGGGTATAAAAATCAGAAACCACCGCACACCATCAGAGAGTCTGTTCCTCAGTGGGTTCAGCACTGTCTCGGGCGCTTGGTGGTCTAGTGCAGGGCAAACTGCATATGCGCTTAGGGCCCCTAGTGGTTAAGGAGTTGAGTAGGACCCTGGCATAACCAGGTCGGCACCCCTAGTGGTTAAGAAGTTGCAATCAGAAGGTTGTGGCACCACTGTGCTCTTGAGTGTACTGCTCCTCGGGCGCTGTGTTGCTGAATGTCCACTGCTTCTCTTAAGGAATGGGTTTAATACAGAGAAAGAATTTTGTGCTGTTCACGGGATGATAAACGGTCACTTCACTTTTGGCAGCACAAGATGATCTACACAATATTAGGCAAGTGGTTTTGATGTCGTGATTGGCCAGTGTGTAACATGTTACACACTACTATTAGGAAACACAAGTGACTTAATATAAGTGTGTTTCCAGTGATGTGTTGTTAAAGATGTCGTTGAGAAGCTTCATCACTAATCAGACTTCTCTAGCTGGTGTGAGCAACACCTAGAAACCAGTAAAAACATACTTCTTTTTGGAATGTAACACCACTCAGCTCATTATTACCCTCTGAAGAGACGAACAATATTCTCACAGCAGTTGGTGAATAATTAATTTTCCTTTTAAATGTATTTTTGAATTCGTTTCCAGTTTCTCCTGTTAACTAGTTCCTCCCATTCGCATGATAAACCCTATCAACCCAGAGAGAGTCAGGACATTTATCCTGCGTGATGAGGGAGAGGGAGGACCATCCTACCCAGTTACAGATTTACTGTTCAACTCACCTGTGACTTAAGAATTTATGATATTGTTCAGCAAAGCATGCATAAAGTTTCATTAGCCTGAATCAAAAGCTGCCTAATGATTTTTATTATAAGGACGTTCATGTGTTTCCCCACTAAGCTCTGGAAAATGCATGATATTATTGTCCATGATAATCAACAGCAAGCAACAGAAGCAGCAGGTTCAGGTGGAAAACGCTGAATTAGCCCTTAAAGTCCGTTTCTAATTATGGTTTTATTGTGTTTATGTAAAGTTGTAATAGAACTGACTTCAGCAACTCAAATCAGCCCTTTATCAGATATTATTAACACATACTGTGGCTGCGGTACCTGAGGACGTAGTTGACGCAGACGACACACTGTGGTTGAGAGTTTTTGTTGTTGTAAATAACTGTGGCCTGAGTCTCCACCCACACAAAACCGCCCGTCTTCACCAGCATTCGGTACTGTCCCGTACACACCTGTCCTTTCACAAACACTTCACACACACACACAGAGGCCTTAGTAAACAAAACATTCAAAGAATGTTTGTAGCAGATACGATTTCCTTTAGGCCCGGTTTCCCAGACAGGGTTTAAGACTAGTCCTGGATTATATTTGGATTATATTTCTCTTTTAATGGAAAATATACATTCTTGTTACTGTTTAGTGTAGGACTAGACTTAATTCCTATCCGGGAAACCGCTCCTTAATGTTTATGATGTGTGTGTGTTTCTTACAGTTGTTGTGTGCTTTGGTCAGACTGTCCGAGTCCAGAGCGTGGTAATACTCATACACTGAGTGCTGCAGTAGATCCTTAGGGGCGTATCCCAACAGCTCTTTGACCCTTTACAACACATAAACACATCATTCTCTTAACCTATGTTAACTGACCACTAGATGGTGCTGCAGCTTCACTCTAAGATTTAAATTAAGGTTTGGCTCCCCTTTCTGCAGAACATCTCTGCAAGCCTTACACCCAGACAGTTTATTTCAAGAATGCTATTCTTTCCCACAGTTTCTGACCACAGAGCTGGGCATGTTAGAGTTGTGGACCACCCTCACACCACTGCTATGCTACCACACACTGCTGCACTGCGAGTGGTACACCAACATCTAGACTACACTAAAGTGGTCAGAAGATAATCAGTTTCTCTCCTCTTTTGCAGGCATTTACAGCACATCCTGCATCCACACAGTCACCAGCACTGTGGACTCCACACACACCTCACACACTCGCTTTTCGCTCTTTCCCTAACAGCATGGGGAACAGTTTTTCCCCTCGTCCATTACAGTCCCTATATCAAAATGGAATAACTAACTGTACACACACATGCTCACACTGCATACACACAATAAACCGTTCTGGCATTAACATCATAAATATACTCCCCAACTGCCGCTACAAATACTCTGTATTTATTTATACGCTACATTTTTTTATTCTGTTGCTGCTGGTTGCTATTTTTGCACAGTTATTTATTGCTGCCCGCCTCAATGTTTGCATTCCTTTGCATTTTTTACACACTTAACAACACTGCTGCTAGAATAAAGTATAGTACTGCATTCACTCACACTATTGCTGCCACTGCTTCTGTCGACTGCGCTGTGTGTTGGCTTACCCTGTAAATTATTATACTGTTGCTCAGTTTTTGGCACTTTCTTTCTAGTCCTGTTCTGCTTGCACTTGTGTAGCTCTGTGGGGTTTTTGTTCTTTGTTGCTCTGTTTTTGTTCTGTGTTGCACCATGGTCCTGGAGGAACCCCGTTCATTCCACTCTATACTGTGTATATGGTTGAAATTACACCTACTTGACTTGACTGGACAAACAAGGTACGGGTTTCTACTAGAGTGACCCATGAGTGTTAATTATTTGTTGTGGTTAATGGCCTGGAATGTTCTTTCTCTGTGTAGAAGTTATAACATCTCGGGTGCTCACCTGTCATCACAGTATGTGAAATGCATGTCCAGTGTGTGTCTGCTGAGGAAGGTCCTGGAGTCCAGAGGGGCTTCGATGTTGGCTGGGTGAGGGATGGACTCGCAAATTAACACCAGATATGATGCGCGCACCCCTGTATCCTCACTCGTACCTGTCTGCCCACACGCACCGACCTCTGCTCGGATGTGGCCGGAACAATGCAGCACCTGAGGATACAAAGGGAAATATGAACATTTGGTCCTATAAAACAAACCAGTGAACTTTGTCAGGCAGTGCAAAACCATGAAGAACCTTCCATGTGGCAGACTTGATGTTGACGGTGCGCCCCCTGCTGGTCAGTGTACACTTCATTCGGAGCAAAAAGCGCCTCTCTGTCTGCTGCTCCTCCTTTCCTTTCTTAGAAGAACCTGTGAGAGAGAAATAGGAAGGAGATGCTTTTTGTTTATCTACTTTTATTTACCATCTATAGATGTTTTAAGCATGCTAACCTGTTCCAGGTCTGAATTACAATATAAATAAAGTTATTATTAGCATTCAAAATGTGCACATAAACAGGTTGTGTCTTGCACATTTCATACAATATATGTCCAAATGTCTGCACAGCCCTTGTAATTAGTTACTGCTGATACAGATGTTCACACACAGCTTGTGGCGTTGGATGGGCTCTGGAGCCACATATGAGCCTAAGGTCCATGGGCTAGAAGGGTATAAAGCCCCTTAGGTAGTCCATGGACATAATTACCTTCATAAGTAAGGAGTGAAGTTTGTGATCCAGAGCTGATCATTTAACATCAGTACCTCACTAATGCTCTTGTGGCTGAATTCAGTCAAATTCTCACAGCAATGTTCCACCAGAAGAGTTGAGAGTGTTTGGCAAAGAGGGACACATGTCCCCTATTAATACCTCTAAATGAAGTCAGTGAGACCACTGGGTCTAATATGTGTGTGTGTGTGTGTGTGTGTGTGTGTGTGTGTGTGTGTGTGTGTGTGTGTGTGTGTGTGAGTCACCTGTTCTATGCACCAGCATCTCTCTGATCTCTTCATGGTCACATGGGTGAGTGAAATCAAACACGCTTTGTCCTGACAGATCAATCTGTGCAACAGTGAGAGAGAGAGACAGAGAGATTGGTGGGAGAGAGGGGGGGAGATGGGAGAGGGAAAGAGAGGAGAGAGAGAAGGAGAAGGGGGTAGCAACAGACAGACAGAGGGTGATGGGAGAGAGAGACAGGCAGAGAGCAAGAAAGGGAGAGAGAGGTAGAGGGAGAAAGAGCGAGAGAGAGAGAAAGGGAGGGGGGAGGGGTAGAGAGGGAGAGAGAGAGAGCAGCTGGGAAGTCATTACAGAAAGAATGTCTAATGTTCTAGTGACCTTGTGTGTGTGTGTGTGTATGTGCTCTCTCACCTGAGGAAGTCCAAGGCACTTGCTGATGTTTTCTGAAACGTAGACTACATCTCCATCCTGAGAGAGGACCATGAGGAACCCCTCCAGCGCCTTCATACAACATAAACTCCACCGAGAGTCAGTCTCACACTCCTCACGCGACTCCTCTACAGACAGAGAGAGGGGGGAGATAGAAGGAAGGAAAGAAAATAGACAGATAGTGAGAGAAAATGTATGGGAGACAAAACACAGTAGGAAAAAGAGAAGGCAGAGAATTAGAAAAAACAGTAAGACGAGAAGTGAAAGAGAGGGTGAGAGAATGGGGACAAGAAAGCGAGACAGATGGCGAGAAATAAGTAAAAAGACAGGGAGACAGTAGGGAGAACGTGGAAAAGAGTAAAAGAGTAAAAGGAGAAGAAAAGGAGAGGGAGAGGAAGGGGAACAGACAGAAAAGAAGGGAAAATAGTAAAAAAAGACAGAGAGTTAATGAATGTAAAGATAGACAGATTTGAAAAGCAGTGTCATGGTGGCACCATTAGTTGATCATGAATGTCTTAATTCATTATTTTTCACCTGTGTGCAGCAGAGAGCGCAGCCGCAGGTAGCTGAGGGTGAGTCTGATGACCGAGGCCTTGTCCATGTTGGATGTGAGGCTGTGTGGAAGGGGCAGTTCTCGGGCCAGTTGGTAAAACACTTCCGTCTCCTTCCCCCTGCGGCATCGGGCCGCGTCCCGGGACCTCTCCTTCCTCCTCTCGGAGCTCACCCTAAAGAACACACACAGTCCTGTCAGAGTGGATACGTGAGGCCAGACAGTGGTCAGGGGTCTAACCCTTTAATCGGAAGGTTGTGGTTTTGAATTCAAGGATTGCTAGTGGCACCACTGAGACACTCTTGAGCAAGATACCGTCCCCACACTCACGGGCACTGTGTTCCTGGCTGCCCACTGCTTCACTTTGTGAATGGGTTAAATGCAGTGTAGAATTTCACACTGTTCATACTGTGTGATGTGCCGTGGTGAGATCACAGATAGATGTTTACAGGTGAGCCTGAAACTTTCCCTTCCACACTAGAGAATACTCTTCTAGACATTCACACAGGATGTTTTTTAAAGCATGCATGTAGTCATATTAACAGAAATGAACAAACATTAAAAGGAGTGTGTGGCTATTTTCAGGTTGTCATCAGAATCAGAAAACTTTATTGATCGAGGAGGGGACTGCTTTTGTTATGACTGCACAGACACACAGAGACAAGCACAATATAAAATATCATATAAAGTCAAAATAAAAACTCCAGAACATACACAGACAATAACTCTCAGTAAGAGAGATGGATATATAAATAAATAAATAAATAAATAAAAAATCTGGTGTAAATCAGAACTACCTTAACAATTCAATCAGAGGTCACTGAACACCTCCACATGGTCTGAGATGAATGTGTGATGATTTTAGCATGCTAGTGTGGTGTAGTATAAGCTACCATTACTTATTAGATTAATTCACTTTGACCTAGACCCATGCGCCCCCCTCACATTGCAAATGCTTCTGACGCTTCTGCTTTTAATACATGGTCAGGCGTCCCCATAATTATGTCCACATAATTTACTTCTAGTGATCGTGGAATCGGAACTAAATAAGATTTATTTGGGGGGATTATTGTGCCACAAAATGCCTTGCACACCCCACGACCCCCAAACATACATTTATTTAATAACTTCCTGTGTGGGAACTTTTAGAGGCAGATGCCTGGTTCCATTCACCACCACTGTGAAAAGTTTCTCTAGAACAGAGCATTTCAGATCAAGCCCATGCTAAATTAACATGTTTACATCTTAAGCAGTAAATTATGTGAGAATTATGGAAACCCAATCAACAGACCCTATGATCTACAATCAAAGAGAGAAACAGAGTGAAAAACAGCTGTAGTGTGATCGACTTTTGTTGATGGACTGCAGATCAGGGATAGCAGCAGCCTCCCCTGTGTACTGTCAGTGTGTGTGTGTGTGTGTGTGTGTGTGTGTGTGTGTGTGTGGGGGGGTGTGTGTGTGTGTGTGTGTGTGTGTGTGTGTGTGTGTGTGTGTGTGTCATGTATTAGAATGTGTCAGAAATGCCACCAATCATGAGAAAACACTAATCATGGAGAGGCTTTCAGCTGACAAGGCTTCCAAGGGGGATGGAGGTCACATGTCTCTCTCTCTCTCTCTGTGTCTCTCTCTCTCGCTCTCTCTCTCCCTGTCTCTCTCTCTTGCTCTCTGTCTCTCTCTCGCTCTTTCTTTCTCTCCCTCTGCTCCATTGATCGTGACCCTGAGCGAGTGATTCATGCATGCAGCCCTCCACACAAAGTAAAATCAATGTAGTAAAACAGATCAGTCCACGTTTGAGCCACGTTTGAAGCTGTTCTTTACGTTTAGTTTTGTTGTTTCTGTTTTACACACTTCCGTTGTTTATGCTTTTATCTTCCCTTTGTTTTTAAATGTCTTCTTCATTTATTCTTGTATAATTGTTTTGTATGTTGGTAAGTAATGTTGATAAATAAATGTGCTCTCTGGGAAAGAGGCATGAAGATAGAAGATTTGAAGATTCGAAGAAGACTGAGCAAAAAACTCTTTAATCCCAAGAATGGTTTAATATTTAGAGGTTTAGAGATATTAGAGGTTTGTTGTGTTTTACATAGTGAAAGCCAGTTTCCAGCCTCTTTCAGAATGCTAGAAAAGTCTGGAATAGAACAGTTATCCTGGGTTTAATGGGTTCTCCTGGATTGGACTGGAACTGTAATCAAGAGTTAAGCTTGTTCTCAAGGAAAAACTGGATTACAAATATTATCCTGGGTTTAATCTGTAATATGCACTATTGCACTGTTTTCCAGGTTTTAATTGGGCGAACTGGAAAAGACTGAAGTCAAACTGTTTTCCTGGGTTTAACTGGTTTTCCTGGCTTGGATTCAATTAAAACTGTAATCGAAGGTTTAATCAGTTTTTCTGGAAAGACTGGATTAGAAATATTATCCTTGGTTTAATTGGTTCTCCTTGAAAAGACTTGAGTAAAACTGTTATCCTGGGATGAATCAGTTCTCCTGGGAAACCCTGGAGCTCAGTCGTTATCCTGGGTTTAATTGTTTCTCCTTGAATGAATGGAATCGACTGAGAATGGACTGAGACTGAGAATATTTTTCTGGGATTTAATGGTTCTCCTGAAAAACACTTCAGTCTCAGCTAGTTCTCACGCCTAGAGTGTAAAGAGAAGAAGAGAAATGGTGTAGAAGGTTTAACTTTCAATTCCAGCCAACCTTTAAATGCAATCATTTCTACAAATCTGTCTTTTTTTTTTTTTACTTCTACTACAAATTATACAGAATTCAGTTTTAAAGCCATAATCTGGTTGAGAATTATTCTAACTGTGCAATTTTATTGTCTGAAGTAGAATTGTCATCCTGGGTTAAATCGTACTAGTTGCACAAAACTAGGCCTTTTTTGTGACCAATATTCAGATCCAGCATTGATCCAACTGCAGATTACTTTGGTATAATGAACTGCGGTGCTTGATGGAAGTGATGTTTGTTGGGATTATTAATATTAATTAATTAAAGTACTGAACATTAGCTTCAGTAGTAAACAGACACATTCCAACAGTGAAGAGGTGGTGGGAAGGAGGGGTGATGGGATGTTACTAATTAATATTCTTTTGGCCGCCTCCTGGTACACAGTGACATCATCAAAAATGAATTTTTATAGGCACTATATTTTAATGTTAAGATTATAATAAAACATAAAATAATGAATAAATACTGAGAGTTGGCAGATCAGACTGAATGGCTTATAAGTATGTATATAGTAATTCCCCGCTGGGGTTACATGCCAAGTGCACCCGCATATAGTGAAAAACCGCATTGCTGTATTTTGGTTTTAAAAAAAGCCTAAAAATGCCTATTTTAAAAGTGTAAACCCTAGATATTTCACTAAATCTGCTAATTTCATTAATTTCAGTTTTAACTTTAAGTTTAATCTTAATGCATTAATCTTAATGAAAATGTAAACGTAAAGCTATATTTCGCCTCTTTTAATTTAAATTCCCCGCAGAGATATACAATTCGGAAGGTTGTGGGACAAAACCTACCTACCTCTGGCGAGGTGAACGGTTTTCAGAGAATAAAACCTGATCTACCCAGGCTAAAAACACAAATCAGGGCTAGTTAGAAAGGTCTCCTGAAGAGCTACCAAACTGTGGAGTGTCTGGTGTTTAAAGTGTCTGAAGGCTTTCCCCGCCAAAATATGCAACTTAGAAGGTCACGGGACATAAGTATGGGGACACTGTGGCGAGGTGAACGGGTCCCCTTGTGTGAAAACAACCAGAAAAAAAAATTATATTTTATTATAAATATTACATTATTATAAGGATTTCAGCGTAAAACTATGAGTTTACTGTATTCATATACGATTAATTTCAAATTGGTCTCTCAAAATAGACTTAAGTAGAAGGTTAAGTAGAAGAAGCCTCAGTTTTATCAGTGTTCTCCATGTACCTTTAGGCTCTTGTTTTAATCTGTGTGACTGTGATAAGGAGAACGTTTATGGAACTGTGTGTTTCTAAAATCATAATATCACTATTACTCACAAGTGCCTTCTGCACACCATCCGTTATCTATGAGCCACACAACATGATTAACATTTTTGAAGTCAGACTGATTCTCTGGATAGTTCGAGATGCGGAAGCACCTCTTCGACACTCCTGTTCTAGACGGTCCTTTTGTCTGGGAATCCACATCATTATTATAATTATATTAGGTGGCTTTTTGTAGGCCAGTAGTGATTAATCAAACAGATTCAAGCTAATACAGCTACTCAAATTGTTAACACAGTGTACACTTTCTTGTTAGCAAAAACTACTGAATTTAAGTGAATAGTAAGTGAGCAACATCCAAATGTAGAAACTGTAGAATGCAAACATTCTGTGTCTTAGTGTAAAAAATTTTAGTATATATTGTTCGCTGTATGCTGCTCGCAACAGTGATTTTATTTATTTTCTACACCATAACCCTGACAGAATCACCCTAACACACGGCCTGTATTGGATTAATCCTTAAACACAGAAGAGTGTGGCTAAAGATTAAAAAAAAAAAATGTGACAAACTCCACCAAAAGAGAAGCAGACAGGCAGCTCTCTCAGGACTGCTCACTACTCAGACTATGGAAATGTGTATAGGTTGTCAATGGAAGTGCTTTTCACAGGTGTATAGGAACAGTGTGGAATAACAAGTAGCCCTAATGGCCTTAAGAGACCAAAACTACAATCTATTTTACACTCACAGGCCATTTTATTACACCGCTTCACAGCTCTACTACACCGACCTGCAGTTACAGGGCGAAGCCCCTCTGTTGCCCCCTGTATCCTATTATCACTAGTCATTTATTACAGCTGACTATGTGTTATTTGGTTGGTGGACTGTTCTAAGCAGCAGTGAAATGGTAGTGCATGTGTGTCCCAGTATGAAAATATCAGAGACAGGTCTGTGTCACTATGTTGAGTGGTCCTGAGTGGCTTCACGGTCAGAAGCTGACCACCGATAAAGGCCGAAGGATGGTTAACACAAACTGTGCAACCTGTGATTTATATGGGCCATTTTATAGCACTGCATTAATAGAACCTGGGATTATTTCTTCTGTTTATTCTATAGGATGACATTAACATACCGGCGGAGTTATTTCTACTGCTTGTTTCATAGCCAGGGTTTATTATGACCTGGAGTGATTTCAAACATTATTTTGATTAGAGAATACCATCAACACACCCTTGGCTTATTTCAAGATCATATTTTACAGCGTAGGACTAATATAACCTGGGGTACTGTCTGCAAGTAGAATCCCATCTGAATGCACTGAAGAGAATAGCTAAAACAATTTTAGTCCTGTTTCCTGGCTACATTAGTCCATTATTTGTATGCTGGCAACAGTAATTCACCCCATAACCATGATAAAATCGCTGTAACACACAGCCAATAGTTGTTTAATGCTTAAGCACTGAACACTGAAGCTAAAACTGAAACGCTTTTTAGCTTCATGAATGCCACAGACATGAAGGGGTAAAATGGCAAAAAAGGAAAAAAAATCAACATGCTTGTCTATAGTTTATAATTATCTGCTGTACAATCTCAGACAGTGCTCACTAATAAAATTAGTCTGTTTGAATGGAGTATTTCATACATGTCTCACTTATTCCTCCAAATATGTCTGGAGACAAACACAAACGTTTATATTCCACGAAGAGGTCAGTGCAAATGCCGTTAACACCACAACACAATGCTCGGTTTCAGGGACTCGTGCTGCCACCGCCAGAGGCATTAAGCTCATTAAACTATGTCTCGTGTCCTAAATAGGTCGTCTCTGACCTGTCAGCGCACAAGTTTGTTAACTAATGCAATGGTGAAGATAGGAGGCTGTCAGTGAAATAATGCAAGCTGTCACTTCAGTCAGTCGGGGAATGTTAGCGATACAGCCATGACGTCAAGTGTGTCGTCTAGAATGCTATGGTCAAGGAGTAAAAGTGCAGAACTAGCAAATATGCCTGCATTCAGAGTCATTTTTTTATATTAGATTTATGCCTGGTATTTTGCGTACCTTTGTCTGGGTGAGGCACAAGCTAGCATGAACATTTTCCATAGAAAAACAAAACAGTTTCTTTTTATAGAGTCATTTTTTAAAATAATGTAATTGTATTCTATCTCTGGTGCCTTCTGAGGTGAATGGCTACATTTAGTCCACTCCCGGGGTTGTATCTGATCCTTTTTTCTCTCATTCTCATCCTTCTCTTACTGCTTTCCTCCACCAGCTAGTGTTTTGTGGCCAGGAGCACTGGGGCATCTGCAGAATGTGATTAGAGTTTTTATAGTCTCTCAGAGCTAGGAAACACTGAGCTGTCCTGAGGGTCAGATACTGCTGCCATCAGAAGAAGAAGAAAAACTCAAAACATGTTGGACCTTTAGCAAAATGTTTGTTAAGCTTACACCACTGAGCTCCAGATGTTCAGGGGAGTCTTCAGACTGGTTACTGAGGACCACCCATTTGCTACAGAAAAATAAAGTAGCGCCCTTTTCTATACTCCTATTTAAAACCATTTACAATAGGAGTATAGAAAAGGTTGTTAAGCCACACAGTAACATGCAGGTGAATCATTCAAGCAGAACAAATCACATCTAACGGAAGTTCTGAACCAGGAGCAGATGATTCCAGATGATCAGGCAGTGATCAGTATACTGGTGGTGCTGAATACTGAGTGGATCGAGCTCCTTTATCTAGACTCTCCTTTATCTATCTTTAGGCACTTTGCAGCCTGTCAGCATAAAACATTTGTTCCTAAGTTAATCTACTCAATATAAGACTGCATGGCAGGAATAAAATAATAATAATTTTGCACTAATCATTTTTGAGGTGAGTCGAAACAACATTTATAGAAATTAATGTGTATGTATATACACACACACACACACACACCACTACAGGTTAGGAGTTAGGGTTAAAAAAAAATTCCCCAATGATTTCTCCAGTTCATGAGCAGGAAGTGTGTGTGAGCGAGGTCATGCCAGAAGTCTACAGGGTGAACGAGGACACTGAAAAAAACGCTTCCCAGCATTCTGGGCAAGTCTTGTTCCCCTCCGGCAGCCTCAATGTCTTATAAAAACTCAGCTCAGACACGACTGAACCAGAGTTTACACCCTATTTCACTCTCACACAGAGGCGGCAGTGTGCAATTATCGTCATGGCTACGACACGCCGACCGTATCCACAGAAACATCACTGCGGCCAAAACTCATAAGTCATCTCAAGGTGAGAACAATTAGGCAGCTGTCAGAAAGTGGACAGATGTAGAGAGGTGATCCATTATCCAAATACAGACACAACACACACACCTTCTATATTTTCTGCTATTTACTTTTCCTACCAGTCCCTCAGACCAGTCCCTCAGTTTGTGAGTTTGTGTATGAGTTTGTTTGCTTTTGTAACTGTAAAGCATTCTTTTTGGTTCTTCAGATTAAGATTATGATTAGAAGCAGACAATTATTTTTAAACATATTATTATTACACATACCTATATACATATACATATATATATAAATTTTTTATCTAATTAATTACACGGTGTGGCGTTTAATTAATCTAATTAATCGCATTTAATCGTACATACATACAGACATTACAAGAAGCAGTTTTTACCATTTATTATTGAATACAAGCCTCTACCTTAGACTACAATGG